>CABFWB010000489.1:218884-236359 GCA_902151455.1 Timema bartmani | reverse complement strand
TACAAAACTGTCGGAAAGGATACCTTTCCGAGGGGATACAATTCCAGTTTTGGGGGGTATAATTCAGGTGGGTACAATTCCAGTTTTTCACAAAAGCAATTTATTACAAAACTGTCGGAAAGGATACCTTTTCGAGGCGATACAATTCAGCTCCCCCGTTTGAAATAGGGTGTGCTGTGCGATCCCAGGCTAATTTGGATTTAAAAGTGTGTGATGTTTAGTAAGTTCTTTCGCTGAATACTGCAAATAAAACATTTGTTAAGAATGGTTTTTTCATTTTCCAAATAAACAAGACAAAAACTAATGATTTGTATTTTAAATTATGTTTATTTTTTATAAAATTATATAGTTATAATAAAAATATACCTATTTACTATTCATTTTTAAAAGTGGACACATTCCATCTATATTGCACTGCTTAACGGTAAAGTTCATTTTATATTTCTCATAGCACATAGTTTAACTATCATTAGAAGAACTTATCTGAGAGCACAAAATGTAACTAAATTACGATCATGTATTCACACGCTAAGCCAAGTTTATTGCGGGCGTTTTTGTTTTCTTTACATTTGCTCTAAATTTTAACAGCTAGAATCAATATCCAGTGACCTTATTAGTTAATGTTTGCTGCGCTACGTTTGTTTTAGGCTCTAAAGGTTTTAAATCTTTTGAGGAGCCGACGACAGAATGTAACAATGGCCGCGTGTCGTTGCGTGGAGCATCTTATAGTAGGCCTACATCAAATATACACATTAAATAAATGGTAAGAAAAATATTATAAGTAGTCTTTAATAGTTTGGAAACAAATTTTCAAAAATTGCCTATTAATAAACTACCCTAAAATAGTTCTTCCTCATAAAATAAACATTATTTTGATAGTCATATTATGAAACACTCTTTAGATATAAATTCTAAACACAAATTGTGCTTTTAGAAAATTTAAAATTTTCAAAAATCAGACATTTGTAAAGTTACAAAAATATTTTTTAAAGTCCTAACTATTAAATTTAAACCAAATAGTTAAAAATATTTTTGAAAATAATTATAATTTTCAAAAATGAGATATCAATACAGTAGCCTTAATTTTAAGGCTAGAATTAAAATTAAGATTTATCTTTGAGGTGTGGTCATATAACATAAGAATGCCCCGTTTCAACGGAATCCATCAAACTGTTTCAACTGTAGCCTAGGTGACCCGCCTCGGTGGCGTAATTAGCGAACGCGCTAGTTTCGTGTCGTGATAGACTGCAGAGGCGAGGGAGAACAAGGTTCAAATCTCGCTCGGGTAAACTGGGGTGGTTTTTCCTAAATGGTTTTCAACTCTTCCTCCACAAAAATGCGGGTTCACTTCCTCTATATTGAATCTTTTCAATTCCTAACCCATTAGCATAATTAGTATATAAGTGTATAACCCGAACGGGTAGTAAGACGTGGTGCTAAGTATATATGTAGCCTAGTTAAAAAAAAAGATACCAATTTTTATGAGTTCGAATACACATTAAAAGTCAAGATCTGTCATAATCTCGGGGGTGGAAAATTGTATTGAGTATAAAACATTCTCTATGAAAAAATAAAACCCCAATAAAATTAAAAATGAATGCCTACAAACTAATCAATTTTGTTTTTTATTTAGTAACTAATTATTAAAGCAGCACTTATAGTAAGAACCCGGTGGTAGGTGCCTTCTAGAAAATACAAACATATGTTTTGGGGGTCACTTTGAAACCAATGTAGGTATTATTTTATCAGTATTAATATTATCTCTCAGCATGACAGTTGCATGAAAGTAGTTTTAGTGACTTTTGTAAATGTCGAATACTGCCCTTCCTTCCACGTTTCTACTAGAGACGCAATCTTGTTAGAATTTAGGGCTATCCTCAAAATAATGTCAGAAAAGGGGTAGTTCAGTCATATAAAAGGTAATCAAATTTATATTTTTATTCACACCGCATCGTGAAACCCTTCCGAGCTATAGACTTTTACAATGAAGAGGGTAGAATTCAAAATAAGTGTATTCGAATTTGTGTTGAGGTAGGGTGAGATACAATTTAGGGGGGAAAAACAATAACTAAACCCGACTGGGATTCAATCCCTGATATTTCCGTCACCAGCAAACCAAATAATATGAAATTGACGTCTAGTCCACATGCCCAACATCGCGGATAATTTGTTGTACAGCTATCAAAATTGTTGTTTGTATAAAAAGTGAAGGCTACAAAACATACTGCATGGCGTAGGAATACATGAAGGTAATAATAGTAGCTTTTTGGATTGTTAGACGAGGCTCTTCCTATGAAGACCCGAATATACGCAAGAGATGTCATCAAATCTCGCCTAGTGCGACACTTTCATTGGATGCTTCACGTTGGTGAGTATCCTGGGGTCGAACCCCGGCCGGCCCCCTCCCCCAGAGCAGTTCTCCTGACTCATGGGGAACATGTAGTCCAGGTCGATATCGTAGCGGGGCAGTTTCTCCCTAAGATAGCTGACCACGTTGGGGGCGACGTCGGGTCTGCGGCTCATGATGAAGCTGGACAGATACCGCGGGCTGCCGGACTTCTCGGCGCAGTGAAGGAGCAGCGCCCAAGACTTAGGCTCCCAATCCAACACGTACGTGTTGTACACTCCTTCGTCTGAAATGTGGACTCAATCAAAACTTGTATGTGTTATGGACAAGGGGGGGGGACTTTATTTGTGTGAGAGGGGAAGAGGGGTAGGGGGGGGAAAGGCTAGTAGCAAAATAGTTTTTTAGGGTCTTTCCACCCTCCACTACCCTAGATAATGTTAAAAAATGAGATGCTCTTAAAAGCTTTTTGAAGAATTTTTGAAAAGTATACTCTTTTAAAAGCTGTTTAGTGTACCTAAAAAAAATAATTAAATTTGGATATTCATAGAGGCTATTTGATGTGGTCTCCTTTAGCAAATTTTTGAAAATTGAATGCCTTTAAAAGCTATTTTAATACGTGCTGACTAATTCTTTTTTATATATAAATTAAATTCCCTATAATCTATTTGAATTGTCCCAAACTAATTATTTTTTTAATTTGGATGTCCAGAAAAGCTATTTATAATGTTACTTGCCTGATTTTAAAAAAATTAGATGCTACTAGAAGTTATCTAAGGTAGTTAAATTTTTAAAGTTGAATGCCCTTAGAAGCTATTTGGATTGGTCCTTAACAGGTTTTTTTTTAAAATAACTAGATACGTTAACAACTTATTGAAAGTTGTCTTCCTCTAACACATTTTTGAAAATTGAATGCTTTTAGAAGATAATTGAAGTGACACTCGCTTGGAATTTAAAAAAAATATGCATTTAGATAGAAGCTATTTGGAGTGGCCCCCTATGGGTGAATACTTATTTTTTAATTGGATGCTTCTATAGGACATTTAGATTTGTATTCACCTGGATTTAAAAAAATATTAAATGCTTTTAGAAGCCATTTGGCGTTATCCTTTCCTGGAAAAGTTTTGGAAAGTGAATACCTTTATACCGTAAGTTATTTGAAGTTTGATACAAAGCCATCTTTAAGCTTCATATTAAGAATTTCTGGGGAAGGGGGTTGTTATGTGCTTAATTCCCCACCGGACCTTGAGTATAGACAGGTGAGAGGGATAGTGTTCAATTGTAAATAGACTTCCT
This sequence comes from Timema bartmani, assembly GCA_902151455.1. Lineage (NCBI taxonomy): Eukaryota > Metazoa > Arthropoda > Insecta > Phasmatodea > Timematidae > Timema > Timema bartmani. The sequence continues at coordinate 232,719 of CABFWB010000489.1, read as the reverse complement.
TTTGTTTTTTGGAAAAATGTTCAACTATTTAAATGGTAGGCCCAATGCACTTGAGATATTCTAAATTCTATAGTCGATATACAATTTATGTTAATTTATCCTAAGAAGGCTAACATCATGAACATTAAATGAGCTCCAATAAAAAAAAAGACAGATTCCTGTTATTTTTTCACATTCACAAATCGACTACAGCGCTTGGGGGGTTGAATCCACCACTAACGTCTGGCTTGTTGCAGACCACAATAAATACATCACTCAGTGTTGCCAACTAGACAGTCCCTAGCGATGGTACATGGACCTGAAATGGATTGTATTATTTTCTGACATTATATTGATAAATCCACCGATTTTTATAAACAATAATAATTTATATAAAATTTGTTACTTTATAGCAGGGTCACAGGATATTACTTATAGAAAATATCCTAAAATTGGATTGTACAGGTGGTGTAATTATATCAAAAGTAGTATCCAGATCGTACAGTTGGCAACACTGACATCACTTGTTTGTGACCTAGTGGATGGCGGGCGTACTATTGACACACTAGCGCTAACTACATCTCACTTGTTTGCAATCTAGCAGGTGGCAGGCGTGCTACTAATGTTCTAAAGCTAAGAATACTAAAGCTCTGTATATTACATTGATCTCTATAAAATAACTGGATGGACATCTGTGGCTGAAATTTTCAAGCTGTCGTCTGCCCACCATTGTGTATACTGTAGAGAGAAATAAACTTTCGGGTACCTCTTCCTCGCTCACACACATACAAGACAATGTGGCATTTTGACATCGTTAGTTAATTTGTATAAAAATATTATATGCATCAATATTTGATCAATTAAACAAAATAAACGTGTTAATAAAAGGTTTGAAGAACATAAATAAGTTCGACCATCATGACTTGTTTATTTAAATAAGTTGATGCATTAGGCTAATATATTAATACTTACTACAGGGTGGCCCACGGAAAAGTAGCCCGCCTCCTATATCCAGCAGGTTATTGATAAATCCACCGATTTTTATAAACAATAATAATTTATATAAAATTTGTTACTTTATAGCAGGGTCACAGGATATTACTTATAGAAAATATCCTAAAATTGGATTGTACAGGTGGTGTAATTATATCAAAAGTAGTATCCAGATCGTACAGTTGGCAACACTGACATCACTTGTTTGTGACCTAGTGGATGGCGGGCGTACTATTGACACACTAGCGCTAACTACATCTCACTTGTTTGCAATCTAGCAGGTGGCAGGCGTGCTACTAATGTTCTAAAGCTAAGAATACTAAAGCTCTGTATATTACATTGATCTCTATAAAATAACTGGATGGACATCTGTGGCTGAAATTTTCAAGCTGTCGTCTGCCCACCATTGTGTATACTGTAGAGAGAAATAAACTTTCGGGTACCTCTTCCTCGCTCACACACATACAAGACAATGTGGCATTTTGACATCGTTAGTTAATTTGTATAAAAATATTATATGCATCAATATTTGATCAATTAAACAAAATAAACGTGTTAATAAAAGGTTTGAAGAACATAAATAAGTTCGACCATCATGACTTGTTTATTTAAATAAGTTGATGCATTAGGCTAATATATTAATACTTACTACAGGGTGGCCCACGGAAAAGTAGCCCGCCTCCTATATCCAGCAGGCGCCTCACTCTGAATTGGAGGAGGTCAATCCCCTTCCACCCCGTCTTGTGCTTTAGACAAGTAGTTCACTTGCTCATTCTTCATGTCACAATAGGGGTTGAAGGGGATTGACCTCCTCCAATTCAGAGTGAGGTGCCTGCTGTATATAGGAGGCGGGCTACTTTTCCGTGGGTCACCCTGTACAAGCCTATAGCCTATGTGATCGTTTGAACGTAAAACTTTTGTACAATGTTCGAACAAATGTAATCAAGTTTTTAGCTAACTTATTTCATTATATTTTTGAAAATTTCAATAAAATATAGTTTTTGAAAGCAATATATAAGCTAAGAGCCAACTTTAAATATATTTTAATATAGTAATAGGCCTACTTTATACAGCCCTATAGCCTAAATGATAATTTGAACGTAGAACTATACACATTTTGTCATTCAAGCAAATGTAGCCCATCTAATTAAGTTTAAAGCGTACATTATTTCAATATATTTATCAAACTTTCAATATAATATGGTTTCTGAAACCAATATACTATATAATAGTAGAAATTAAATATATTGTAGTTTTGACAGAATGTAAAAAACGTGAGTGATAGCTTCATATTTTATATATTAAATATTTTATTCGTATTTGTACACCACTACCTACCTTTGAAACTGAATTGTATAGCCTATTATTTAATTTAAATGTTTATTTTTCCAAGTGTTGTATATTACTTCACTATTTTCGTGCTTTATTCAAAAGATAGATGTTTTCGCACTTTAACATAGAAAGAAACCGTTTAATATGTCCCGTCGCAATAAAGCAGAGTACTAACTTGAGCGTCACGCTTTGGTACTTTGCAAAAGGTGTGTTAATCTCCATCCAGTAAAGTATAGAGATCACTGGTATATTATAGAGAACTTTAAAGAATACCTCACTTATATTATACGAGCTAGTGGTTGGCGATCCCAATACTAACACACTAACTCCTCCATACCTCAGTTGTCTGTGATCTAGTGTTTGGATGGTGTACTATTTACTATCCCAGCTGACAATTTAAAGAAGGAGAGAAGGAAATAATAAGTTACATTGCCTTTATTTACATATCCTTATATAATAATTACTTACTCAAAATTACGGTTCTAGCTCTCACTAAATACATCAGGTAATCTTGTTCTCTACACAGTTTAAATTGGTACTCTCAACCATAAATATAACATCTCTTCAATTTTAAAACTATAATGAAACTAAATATCTCATATTTCACAAAACAATGTATGCAAAGTCAAGCTAACCATAAATTTTAAAAAGGTTAAGTAAGCTATATATAGTAGCTATAGTAGTGTCTAAGAGGGAAAACCCTTCTTAATTCCAGGTCTCTTATTTAGATACTAGCATTTTTATATATTTTATTTGTATTGTTTATATCATTAGTAGTAAAGCTTTGTGTCATTTGAAAGTAAAATAGTTGTTAACTTAGGCCCATGTATGTAAAATAATGTAGGGGCCTAGTGTGAATAGCATTTGATCTAAACACATAACTTTATTGAATATTTTATTTAGCTTTGCTTACTTTCTTTTGGATTTGTAAGTAAAGAAAATTAAAGTTTTTATCTCAGGTGGTAAATAAAGGTGTTTCAGACGTGAATAATTTTCCTAGAAATCCTTACTTGAGTACCAGAAACACCATTTTTTCCTCCAAGATCTGACAACCACGCACTAGACACCAATTCAATTTGACAACACTGTGAGCTAGGGGGGTTTCTCTCCAAGTTTTTAGCTGAAACGTTGGAGTGGGGTAAAAGTTGAAGGGGTGTTAAAGGGTAGATGAAAGCTAGAAAATAAAATGTTCTACAAATTGAGGTGAGACTCTTAGGGGACGAGAAAGATAAAAAATAATAAGGTATACATGTAAGAAACCGTTAAGGATATGTTATTGCTTTGAATATGTTTTTAAACACACTTTAGCATATAAAAACTTGACATTTATTTATTTAAGTGTGTAGTATAAAGTTTGGGGACAGTTATTAGCTACCCTGACCCCTGCTATTTACACACTGGCGCTCTCAATACTTGAGTTGTGTATGATCCAGTGGTTGGCGGGTACACTACTAACACACCAGAGCTGTGACATTAAAATATATATTGTAATAATAGTAATATTTAGCACCGCGTCTTACTACCCGTTCGGGTTATACGCTTAAGTACTAATTACGCTAATGGATTAGGAATTGGGAGGGTTGAATTTAGAGGAAGTGAACTCGCATTTGCGTGGAGGGATAGTGGAAAACCATTTAGTAAAAACCACCCCCAGTTCACCCGACCGAGATTCGAACCTCGACCTCCCCGTCCTCGGCGGTCGAGCTCAACACGACTAGCGCGTTAGCCAACTACGCCATCGAGGCGGGTAAAAAATATATATAATTTAATAATAAACACCGATACTTATACCCAAAAAAAAAAAGTAAAATATATCTTGGAGCGGTATTTTTCCTCTCGCCCTTTCTCACCTAATGTCGATATATTTTTATTATTTGAGGTAATTAACACGCACTTTCTGAAACGACTGATTAGTGATTATATTAGCACACGATTTATAAACTAGCTTAAATCTAGAAAATATGCACCATCCAGCACCCGGCCGTTAAACTATTACTATGGACGGAGGAAACTCACATTTCACCAATGATAACTTCTTCTGCCATGCCAGGAATCGAGCCCGGGACTTTTATATATATAGTCAGACATGCTACTGACTGAGATAAGGTGTCGGACATGTAGAATACAAAATGTATACCTTGCAGTATGCACCAACAACTTCGGGGGTACAAAGTGGAAGAGAAATTATATCTGGAGGTAAGCAAACAAAAGAGTTTGAATACCACTCCACTAGAGCTCCTGATTCTTGATTTTACTGCCATCTAATTGTTGTCAAATATACACTACAGTTTGTTTGAAGTCTAGTTGTTGAGTTTAATCTGGAACAAAGTTATATTTCTTATCTAATAACCAATGTACGCAATGTGCAGCTTGGTGTGGCCAGCAGTCAAGCAAGCAGGGCCACCCTTAGCAGACATGAGGGCCTGGGCCAACCTCGTTTTACGGGGCCTCCAATTATAAGTTTAACCCCTTCCCCACCCCCACCCCCCCACACACACACATCCCAAAAACTGAAAAAAAGTGTTTTGTGTTTTTATAGTGGTTTGGATCAATATACTAATCATCAAAACTCGTTGCGCTCACGAGACATTGCTACTAACCCTAAATACTACACACGACTAAATTACATTAACACAACACTCCAAGTAAGACTTTGGGCGTAACACAATAATTATAATCATTCACGTGTGCCAATATTAACATTAAAACAAACGCAAGTTAAGGTTTGCTATAAAAAAAATGACCGTCGCTAGCCGGTCCCTACCCCGTGGGCGATTTGTCAGGATGGCCTAAGTGCAGGTAGGGATTGTCGGATAGAAGCGTTGAAAATAGTCCACCTGGAGTTTTGCTGAGCTTCATGATAAACTATAATACAAGATGGCATACAGTCAGTTATAATTGTTTAAGTCTAAAAAGAGTCGCTAGTCCAAGTCAGCCACTCTACCAAACAGTCCTTTAGTACGTGTACATCGGTGACCTAGCTTTATCTCGATTTGGAGACAAGAGATTACTCTAATCCTGCCACGATGACCTCTCCAGCAGTTTATTTTATAGTTTCAGCCCTTCTTATAATTTAAAAGTGTGTATTTATTTCAATGTCCTTGCTTAGTTCCATAACAATGATGTGTAACTATACACAAATTAATGTGACGGCAATAACAACTTTGTTATATCATTGTGAACTGTTTGTGTTTGGCTGGCTGACTCACGCTTACAACACAAAGAAGGAACACGTGTCTGTTATGTAACAATAATATTGCCTAAATGTTAATAGACACTGATATTACAATGGAAACCGTAGAACTAGATCAATAAAAAAAAAATGGGGTGTGGCTGTGTCATGGACACGGCCGTGTGTTGTACGTGAATACGTTTAAACTTAAACGAACATCGTAGCTTCTCCGAGTCAAAAGTTATACTAATTGCAAATCTCGATACGCAGAAAAATAACCTCAAAATGGCGGCGCTTCCCCCTCCACTGCGCGCGATGCGTCACTGTTCTCGCTTATTGTAATGAATTATTTGATCCTTTAGCTATCCAGTGGTATAATTTAATTTTGGATGTAGAGGAAAGATTCGAAACTACAACACCAAACTGTATTCCCCGATTTTGTTATCATTAGGTTTTTTGGATTGCCCCCGTATAGTAGCAAATTTAAAGACGTATTCACGTCAAAAGATTTGGGTTAAGCAAAACAAACAATATGCGAACACGACTGTATTGCGGTTCACATACACAGGGGAGCCAACTATACGAGCGCGCGAGCAAAAATTTCCTACCAACATTTTTTTTCCCTGTCAGCTAAGGAGCCGTGGGGCCCTGTGAGGCTGAATAGTTGGCACACCTATAAGGGTGGCCCTGCAAACAGGCACAGTTCACCTACCCTGACCAGTCCAAGTGATATACTCACAAGAGTCCTCAGCATGCACCCAATGCGCAGGTCTGTTGCCATTGGGGATCCTCCACGTAATATTACCGACCAGTTTCTCGCCCTCAGGGTCGTCCGTGAAGATGTACGTGAAATTCATGGATACTTCCGGTCTGTCGGCGGCCATGGTGAACACCTCCCTCATACACCGGTAAGACAGAGCCTCCTCTGAGCTGGCGTAGTACTGGACCACGTACCATTTCCCCAGAATCTGTGGAAGATTGCTATAGTCAGTACCTGGGAGTCACAAGTGTCACCACTCGCCCAGGACCTATGTAACATTGCTATAGTCAGTACCTGGGAGTTACAAGTGTCACCACTCGCCCAGGACCTATGTAACATTGCTATAGTCAGTACCTGGGAGTCACAAGTGTCACCACTCGCCCAGGACCTATGTAACATTGCTATAGCTAGTACCTAGGAGCTACAAGTGTCGCCACTCACCCAGGATTTATGTAACATTGCTATAGTCAGTACCTGGGAGTTACAAGTGTCACCACTCGCCCAGGATCTATGTAACATTGCTATAGTTAGTACCTAGGAGCTACAAGTGTCACCACTCACCCAGGATCTATGTAACATTGCTATAATTAGTACCTAGGAGCTACAAGTGTCACCACTAACCCAGATTCCCGTGTCCAGGTGTCATTTTTCAATTTTCAAAATACTCAATTATTTGTTGTGTATCTAAAATAATGATATAAATAGTGTGTACATGTAGAAGAGTCAAGCCAACAAGACTGCTTCCCACCATATTTGTCCTCAGCCACGTCTTGATTAGATGCAACAATGACACTATCAATTGCCCTTAACAATCTTTTCAATACCTCAATCTGAATTTTCCTGCTATATTATACATTCTTGTTCGTTTGTCCGGCTATTTTCATGCCACTGCTTAGTAAAGTGACATTAAAAAATGTACTGTTGGGCTAGTTGGTGGGAGACTACACCATGGAAAACATTCCCGAGAGAATGAAACCTGACCTTTTGGGTCAAAGTCAAGTATGCTTGCTCAAACTCAGTTCCCTTTTAATTGGAATGATTGAGAGTCCTCTAAAATCTTTTTTTTAAGACTATATTCTAGGTTTTTATGAGCAGTGTGTACCTGATACTTACTACTGGGGTTATTTGAACACGGCACTAAATAAAGAGTGTACTAGACCGAGATGAGATTTGCGAGGACACTCAAAACATATTAAGTCATAACAATACCCTCACGTGAGGACGCACGACTCTGAAAAAGGCTTCTGTCATGAATACCAATATCGATATTGTCAGGCTCCAAATATGGTTATGTTTTACTATTTTATACGTGTTGGTAACATATACCAAAAGTGACAGTAACATATGACATGACTTGACGTATACATATAGTAAAGTAGATCCAATATTTTTTCTAGCTGTCTGATATGCCTTTGATATGAAATTTGGATTGCATTAGGATTCTGGTAAGAGGAAACGTAAGTTACAAAACCTTCTAAAATTGCTTACATATAGTCAACTTTTAGATTGGTTTGGTTAAAACCAAACAAAACCTTCCACATGTATTTGTGTAACTGTACATTTGGTGTATTGTTGCATTCGTATTTGTTTAATAAAACGGGAAGGAAGGATTCTTGATAAATATGTTGTTCCAAGATAAAGTTTTGTGGCGAAACATTTTCTTTTTATTCCATTGTTTCAAAAATTATATTGTTTATCTGGAAAATGTTCGAGAACGATTACTTTCACGGGCGGCGTTTGAGTGAGGTACAAGGGAGGGAACGTACCTCACTTCCCTCAAGCGCTTTAATAATATGATCAAATGAGACAGTATTATTAGTACCATAAAAAAAACAGTGAATGGTTTTATTCAGAAAATTGAAAAACCACGTTTGGGGCAATGCATAAGTGTAACTTTTTTTTAACTGACTTAAAGAATTAACAATTCCATATTAAGATTATTCGTGTCATTTATTTGGTATGCAATAGTTTTTAATTTCTGATTTAAAGTGAAAATAGGTTCGTCCTGACCCCCATCCCCAATAATTAAGAGCTAGCGACGCGTATGAATACTTTCCTCAATTGGATTATAGATACGAAGATGCTTTTAGAAAATAACTAAGGTGTGTTTGAATATAGAATTAACTTGTAGCTTCAGAAAATTACACGGTGGTCTAATTTGTTGCCTAGTAGTGAAAATAAACGCCATCTTTACACTTGACTAAACAATAAACCCTTACACCATAAATCAACATATTAAAAGGCGTATAACCCGAACGGTTGTTAAGACAGGGTACTTAACCAAAAAAAATCGAAATAAGGGCAACAATGAAAAGTAAAAAAGGGCACAAGTTATGATGTTGGTGAAAAGAGTTTTTTCACCGCTTCTTAGAAACCGTTCGGACTTAACCACGGCCATCTTTAAAAAAAAAAAACTACCGTGGCTTTGTATCTCCTCGTCCCCGATATTTCAGTCCAACACGAGAAGGACGCATTGGACTGCGCAGCCACCGTTGCGGGTGGGATGTATTCAGAAAACCACTTTTATCCTTATTTGTAAAATTACTTGTTAATATTTATGTTACTACACCATTTTAATACTTTTCAAAAGTTTGTGTTACATAAAGATATTCATTCCCTTTTAAATGTAACAGTAAAATGCGGTGCTGAAAAAAAACCTCCGAAAGACACTCCAGAGCACTAAGTAAACATTCCTTCTTAAAATATAAAAACTAAAGTAAAGGGTTCAGTAAAGCGGCTCGTGCGCATCCTGTGTCGCGCATATTCTATTTTTAAACTAAGACAGGAATATGTGAAACTATTTGAACTATTCGAGTCACACTCGCGCTGATTGAACAAAAAAAAGTACAATAATAATAATAATAACGAAATATTTACTTCCCGTTTCCTAATTCAGCCACGTGGCAGGGTGGCTAGAGTCGCTATCTATATGGACCTTTATACGAGGACCTTAGTTAAATTCAAACTGGTGTTTACTGTCTTCATTGTTTGTGTATAGTTCATACTTGTTAGGCCCACTCATGCAGAAAATGTAACTATGTTTAGTGTGGAGTGCTGATGTCCTAGGTTAAGTTAATCCTTTAATAGATCATTATTCGTATGAAGATAATATTTATGTTTAAAAAAATGCATGTTATAATACAAAACGATAATTTCACGCTTTATACCTTCTTAAAAAAACACTTGATAATAAAAGCACAACCATGTAATGTATATTTAAATAATGGTGATCTTATTAACATAACGTACCACAGCCATGATCAATTATCATTAATTTACAGCCCACATCGGTGGTCACACGGTCTAAGGAATTCGTATCGCAATGGTGGGTGGATTGTCGGTGGCGAGGTGTTAGGGTTCAAATCCCATCTGGGTGCACTGGGGATAGTTTTCCACGTGTGTTATTGCCGTATCTTCTCTTTGTTAATGCTAATGCTAAACTACCTTCTTCCTCCCTAACCCTTGAATTAAGCGTCTAATATCCTTTGTGTTAAACGTTAATATTAATTCTTATTTTTTAAACAATCATTACAATCCCTTTGCTAAGTAAAACAAAATATTATTCCAAGATAATTGTATCACAAATGGACTATGCCTCCTTTAATAAGAACTATTTTAATGTATTCAAACGCCAAATATGGTCACCTTTGAGAGATTATGTCAATATTAACTGTTGTAAGAAAAATATAGTGACTTCTTGTCAATATTGGCTCCTTAAATGGTTTTATTAAAATGCCCTTCCTCAGTAGGTACGCAACAAATAAAATATATTGGTGCGAGTGGGTTTCTCGGCTTAATCTTTATCCATCCCAATGTTCATTCATTATTTCTTCTTCGTGCCTACGGAGTCATGTCTTCTCAATTGCCTTATTTTTCCTAGTATTTAAGCCCAAATAACAATAGTAGTAATATTAAATGATGTCACGACCATTGTTGAACCCACGTAATTGAGACATACCGACTGAACTGAACGCATTCCGAACCAATAATTACTTCCCAAGGTTTCATTTCTCCACGCATAACAGCGCTGGAGTCGTTAGTCCGTTCTCTTTGTGCCGATCCGATAGTGCCACTTTAGTAAATAAACAGCCTCTATGTTGTAAACAACATCTGTAGCCTAGAATGTGTCTGGAAGGTTGAAATCCAACATTTCAAGTCGGGTTTAATATTCCCTTTTATGACTTGAGAATCCCGGGTTCAATCCTCTCATGCACATGATTTTTTCCTATCCGCTCTTCAACTGAATGTCGACGCGATTCGTTTGAAATTCGCCCTTACGATGGATAGTTATTCAATCTGTATTAACTATCGTCAATTTAAATGGTTAGCACAACATTTTCAACATTTCTTTACATAATTTGCTATTTATGATAAAATAAGAGAAATTGACTACCCAGAAATGTTAGGAAATAAATCAATTCACAAAACTGTTCAATTAATAAAAAATTACCAATAATCGCGTTTCATAAGAAATTATTTAATCTTGGTAATACTGTATTATATCAAAGACGGTGATGGCATATTTCAAGGTCGCTTTATCAACAAAATAATATTGTACTGATGTGCATACCACGTAATAAGTTTTTAAAATAAGTTTCATAAAAGCTTTTTATCAAATTAAAAATCAAAATGAAACGCGTCTAAAATTATTCAGACGGCCGTTTAGAGCATAGATTACAAGAAAACGTATGAATTGTCATGAACATCTTGATTATAGCATATCTTTATTTTTCATTTATGGTTTTTAGACTATGAAGCTTTTTCGAGTGAGCTGTATAGTCTCGGCCCTTTATGTCTCTAAAAAACAAAGTTTAATTTTACTATAATCGCCCCGTCACTGTGATCAAGTGGTTAGGAAAGACAATATCAGGCGTTTAGACCTTGGTTTCATACCGTATGATGTATATACAATTAATCCTCGTTTAATAAATTAAGATTGATGTGGGCGCAATTCTTGGAAAGTCTTACCTCATTGAGATCAAAATTTCTTACTCCTTTAACGTGAGGACACTTCTTCTTGTCCTCCCTCCTCTTCCCCGCCATGGAGTGCGAGGACACCACGATCACGAAGAGAAGGATATTGACCAAAGATCCTCCAGCCATGTCGCGCGGCAGGACACTTTGGTCTAAGCGACTCCCTCTATCCTGTGGTTTCCGCTCTCAAACGTTTCACACATCCTGGATCCATAGCCCAACACGATTGACTGACTGAACTGACGCACCGATTCCCCCTCCTTTCCTTCTCGCTGATAAGACAAAGAGCAAGCAACATCCTCGCACGACTAGAAGCGTGGCTAAGAGAAAAGATCTCTTCCGCCAAGGAAGTATCGCGACTTTGGATATTGGTCGAGCGCCAGACACTTATACAGAATTTTCTTTCGGGGGGAGGGGGGGAAGTGGGGGGAGGGGGTTGTCGCTCGTTCTCTAAGGACTAAACAGAGGGGGGGGGGGCGAATATAAGCTGCACGGTGAGAAAAATATATTAAAATCTCGTACAAAAATATATTGAAGTAGTCCCATTCTTGCATTCCCTAATGATATACTTTTAATAGAAAATATACTAATTTTACATACATTTTTTATAAAAACTATAGTATATTTTATATTAAAAGTCATAAAAAGTATATTAATTGGTAGTGGGTCAACTGTATTTTTTATTATTTTTTTGCGAAATTTTGACATATTTTTATCTGCGTGAGTGGAGGAATTCCTGAGTATAGGCCAACTTAGGCGACTTAGGCTGTAGATCAAGTGACTTAAGTCTCCAGTGCTGCCAAACGTGATAACTATAAACTGATCGCACGGCGGCAAGTTTAAAATTACCCGAAAATAACGAAAAATATTTGAAAGAAATATTGGAATAAATTTACACTCTTGGAACTAAAAATGTAGTTTACATGAAGTTTAACCGTCAATTTTCATTCAAAATGATTTTATAATTTTTCATCTTTTAAAAATAATTTTTAAATTTGGTTTAAATTTGGGGGGCTTCAGCCCCCAACCCCCCTGGATACATGCCTGTTAAGTGCTGTAAATCACAAGTAGTGTTTTTATATTAGTTTTGAGGGCATAGCAAGTAGTTAGCAGCTAGCCAGTATTCAATAGTGCGCAGTGGCGTAGGCAAGAAATAGTGAAAGAGGGCTTCCCGTTTTTTGTAGCTTGGATACCTTTATAATATATAATGTATTATAGTTTTTATATAAAAATATATATAGGCTATTAATTATGGTTTTCAAATTCACTCAGAGTATTTTATTTATCAGTGTTTTTGTCATCTTTCAACATTGAAAACTACCCGCATAGGTGGAAACACGGTCTAGTTTCTCAATAGAGTGATTTGCAGGTGACAAAGAGGTGCACTGGTGGGTGGTTTTCGGTTTTCTATACTCTTAACCTGACAACAGCGAAACTATGACCACTTTAATAGTTTTTATTTTAAATAACTATTTTTACATTTTATTGAGTTTATTAAATACGGTAAAACAGCTTCAATCCACCTGTTTTTTAAGTATAAAAAAGAAAATCGCACCCGTATGCGACGTCTGGTTTGATCAAACCTACCTCAGTTAGGGGTTCTTCGGGCGGGGATTTGAGGACGTGAGAGCCGGGCTCTTAATAGGCTATCATAGAGTACACAATTATATTTTCTGCACCGTCTTACTACCATTTTGGGCAATCCACATATTTACACTATGGAGCAGGGATAAAGAAGGTTGAATTTCTAGGAAATATTTCTGCACTAGCATGAAGGGAGAATGGGAAACCATTTAGTAAACAACAGCCTCAGTTCACCCGACTGGAATTCAAACACTGATCTCCCTGCTACAGGCAAACTGGTTTGTTGCGAGAGTTACATCTTCGAACAGTGTTTCCCAGCCCTTTTCACCTAACGCCCCCCTTGGTAGATCCCCTGATTTCCACGCCCCCCCTCTTCATTATTATATCTTGAGATGTCTACAAAAATATCTAAAAACTATTGTTTTATTTTAACTTCTTTATTTTATAGAAAAATCAATGTAACACTGGTAGCATAATGTTACTGTTTTGTTTTCATCAGTTCTTGAATATATGGGGTTTTATGCTCGCCAGAGCACACTGCAAATAGCTTTCCACTTCAATTTGACAACGCTGTTTAGTTTTTACGCAAGTCACAAGTTGAAAATTCGGTAGTGTTGCATTTGACTGGAATAGTAGTTTAGTGGGAGGGTAGAGAGGAGAATTGCTGAGTGAATCCGAAGCTTGCGAACTTGAAAATAAACACGTGCATGCGTACGAGCGTCTTACTTTTGTTAGTAGCCTAATACATAGATTATAGCTGGTAGACAGTGTTGCCAACACCATAAAAATGTTATCTTATTTACTTTGGAATAGGGATTGAAAGGGGGAAAAAATCTTCAATTTTTGGATGGCTTTTAACGTTATTTACTAATAGTACCACGCCCCCCAGGTTGGGAACCACTGCCTTGGAGCATGCGACCTCGAGTCATCGAGAAAATTAAAATACCAAAACCAGTTATGTCATGTTAAAACAAACAGAATAATAATGTATACATACCTTAGAATTATGAAATGGAGGTTAACTTCCTCCTCCTCCTCCTC
>CABFWB010000489.1:107199-218664 GCA_902151455.1 Timema bartmani | reverse complement strand
CCCCCCCCCCGAGAGTAAATGTGTTTGTCAGTGTTTAAAACAAACTATTTCGTAAATTATTTTAATAAAATTAAAAAATCTCAGGAGGGAGGGGTGGAGAGAGTTTCAATCTGGAAGCTTAGTAGCTTAGAGTAGTCATTGGGGAGTTGAGGTCTTGCTTGTAATCAGTCCCAATAAAGCCCTGGCGGATAGCAAGCAGCGCTCTAATGGTCACAATTAATTCCGGTTACAAGAAATTAACAGGGATATCCATGCAACAGCCCACTAACTCACAGTAAAGTTGTTTTGTCCTTGTTTTGATACGAGTAAAGTGGGGAGTACTTGCCCGAGACGATATTGAAACAGAGTTTTACAATTTTCATCTATAGTTTTAAGCAGGTTTTTTTTGTGTGCAGCTAGTGTTACTATCATTCGTCCAGACTAGTCGCACACCCAGCCGGACACCTTAGTCCACATACCCAGCATTGGTGGCTATATTATACTAATTTATATTTTATACAATAGTCAGTCAGATGAAGGCATTTGACTAAACTGACCCGGCCACAGGCTGGAAACCGTTGATGATTATTCTGTCAGTTGTATGCTCTATTATCAAGTACTGGACATGATCCACTAAATTATTACTCACACCGGTGGGAATAAGGATTAATGCGCCAGTCTCGCCTGGTTTGCCGGTAATAAGGCTGGTTTGTTTCAAACGCAGTGTGATGAAGGCATTATTTTCTAAATGGTTTCACCCTCTTTCTCCACACAAATGCGGATACATTTAATCCAAATGCTACTTTCTTCATCCCTACCCTGTTAGTGTAAATATGTGAATAGCCGAAGAAGTATAAAGGCCGATTCATACAGAATGCTAAGCGCTATGCTATGCTTTGCTAAGGTTTTGTCAGTTTGGTTTAGCACTCATTGCTAAGCGTAGCTATGGTTCCTCTTTTCCCTCCTGAATTCACCGTGGTTTCTTTCTGGTCTGCTCCCGTGAAGTTAATTTTTGGCATTCTCCAAAATGTCTTGTTTGAGCGCAGATTATAGAACCCTACTGAGGAAGAGGAGCTGGAACTATTAGCAGTTATTTTGGAAGATGAAGAATTGTAGGATATAAAAGTTTGACTTGTTCAATTAAAGGTTTAATTTTAATATAAAAACACTTATTAAATATAAAACCTAAATAGAATATTACTTAAATACACAAGAAACAAACTGAAAACAAAATTTCAACGCTTCTTCGGTTATTTTTAACAATACAGCACTGCGTATGTTTTTATTATAATATTTTGTTTTTAACAATTATGTTTAAAAAATATTGACTAACTTTATTGAAATAGTTAAAGTTAACGTCAGAACAACAATATTTCTTTTTAAATAACTGTTCTTTGCAATTACTTTGTAACTGACGTCAGTCTCACCTTCATGATGTTAACTCAAGCTACTGTATGACGTGTACATGCCTGATTTTCATTCGTAGAAATCTTTTCTTGAATACTAACTTCTACCCCCGCCCCTTCCCCCCAAAATACCTCTTTCCTCCGAGACTCCCTAAAGCCATTGACAAAAAAAAAAAAATGGGATGGGGCGGGGCGGGGGGCATATAATAGTTGTGCCTAAGGGTTCCAAAAATTGTAAATCCACCATTGTGCGCAACGTAAGATGGCTCAAGATGGGAGAGGAGAAACTTGCCCGGCCAGCAATCTTAAAAAACATAGCGCGGCGTAGCATAGCATAGCTTAGTGCTATTTTTCTAAACAGTTAGCAAAGCAAATCTTAGCTTTTAGGGGGAACCGGCCTTAAGATGTGAAACACAAATTAATAACCTTCATGGCTTTGTTTACTCAAAGTAGTTATAATGATTGTTAAGATAAACAAAAAGTAACTACGCAGTAATTTTTAAAAAATACAAAGAAGCTATTATTGTTTACCAATAGAAGAGAGTTTTTCCGTGCCAAGAAAACGCTTGACAGGACTTTCAGCACTTAGTCTAAACATGAAGTGTAAGGTGTTTGTCAATATTATGTACCTAGCCTGGCAATAAAGTGAATATTGGATGTCTAGTTACTCTAGTAATACTGCGGCGAGACATTTTAAATCACTCTGTATAGCGACGATTTTAGGAAATTAGGATTGCCGAAGAAAAATGGGGCTATGCTAAATTATGATATGCTTTAGAAATAATCAAAGTTGTGTTTTATTACTTTAGTTAAGTGTGACATGTTTGTAGTTTCAAATAAACACGCCTAGAAGCTTAGTACATAAATTCCCTAACTTCCCTGTCATGCTCTGGACTGCTCCACCCTCACATATACAGCTATCACACACATGCACAAATAAAGGATTTCCTCTTCCCCAAGATAAACAGCTCCACACACACTCAGAAAACTACGTCCTGTGGAGTGTGTTCATAATATCATAGCTACTCGAAGTGACCCCACACCATAATCTTACCAATTCAATGACTAACACTAATTAGAAACTGTAATTGAAACGGATATTTTCCCCTGAACCCAATACAATTAAAACTATTTAAATTGTGATACGAAACTGTATGAACTACATATAACCCCATTTCCTGCAAATCAGACACAATGAGGCAAACATCTTCATTTGCATGAACCACTGGTGCGGTTTATAAATAAAATTAGTCTCAAGATTTGAAAGGAAAAATTTAAATCAGCAAGGACAGGGCTGCACTGAAAGGGGTGCTTTGGGGATATAATAAACCATCCTTCATCGAAAGTGTTGTTTTTTTTAGCATCAGGTTTTAATACCGGTTTGGTTTTTACGCATTTGTACTAATTACGCAAATGTGTTAAGGATGGGGAAAGTTGAATTTAGAGGAAATGAATGTACCTACATTTGTGTGAAGGAAGAATGGAAAACCGTATAGTATGAGCCACCCTCAGTAGATCCGACCAAGATTCAAGCCCTGATATTTCCCTGTCATTAACAGTGTAGTTTATCGCGAGAGTGACACAATAGATGATGCTGTCACCAAGGTGGTTGGAAGTATTATTAATAATGTATTTGTGTATTAAAAAAAATCACAGCGCCTTACTTTCTGTTTAGGTTGTATGCATATACTATCTGGTGCAAGGCCGTAGCCAGGGAGGGGTTTTGGGGGTTCAAACCTCCCGCGAAATTTTATGAACAGAATATATATGACTTTATTTTTGGTTCAAACAATATTAAAATTAAGATACAAATGCAAATTAGGGGGCTGTGTTACCATAAAAAGCACTTCAGAGAGCTTCTAGAGGTGTAAAATATTTCAAAATTTTCCTAGCCTTCGGCATTTTGGGGTTATTTTACCATAAAAAAAACTTCACAGAGCTTCAAAAAGTGTTTAATATCTAGAAATTTCCCAAACCTTTGGCAGTTAGTGAGTTATTTTACCATAAAAAAACCCACTTCAGAGAGCTTCTAGAATTGTTTATCATTTAGAATTTTTTTCTAGCTTCCAGCAATTTGGGGATGTGCCCACCAACCCCCCCCCTGAAATTATTGGCTGGCTACGGCCTTGATCTGGTGTACTCGTTACTCGCTCAGGGACTTTATAAAGTAGCTTGGTTATTTTTAGTATAATACCAAATTAACCACAAGGAAAATAAACCAAATATTTAAATTATGATTAGATATTCATCCTTTATTGCTTTAAATTGTGATACAAAACGTGAACCTAGGGTGACTAATATACGATGTTGAAATAGAGATTGGATCTAAATACTTTTTAAAAGCTGAACATTTCTTTTGAAGATTAAGTTGTAACTTCTCTATTAACTCATGATACTTTGAACTCTTACCTGTTGGTGCTAAAATGAAAGTAGTGTGTTAAAGCATAATTAATTAATTAGTTTTCAAAGGATTGTTATTAAATCCAATTAAAATTATTTTAGCTTTTTTTACCGCATTTACCCATCTTACTCATTTTTGATCTTTTTATGCTTTTAAAAAAAACATTTTTACCCTTTTAATTCAGTTTATTCTGTTTATCCTTTTTGGCCCTTTTATCAACTTTAATTTTTTACAATTTTTATTTCTTTTGACCCTTTTAGCCTTTATAACATTTCTATTTTTATTAGTTCTACTTTTTGCTTTTTTTTTCTAATCTAACCCTTTTTACAATGTTTGCTCTTTCTGTTCTCTTTGGACATTTTTGTTCTTTCTGTATTATTGCCTTTTTTTTATTAAACTTACATATACCCTTTTTATCATTTATGACCTTACTTTTTACACCCTTTTACATTAATTACCCGGCTAAGTCCCATATAAATATTTTATGGTAAAAAGGTTTGAAAGGTGCAAAAAAAGACGCAAAGGGTAAAATGAATAAAAATTTAAAATAAAATCTATTAAAAAAAGGTAAAAAAGGTAAGTAAAAGTTTAAAAATTGTCAAACAGATTAAAAGAGTAAAAAGTGTAAATATAATAAAAAAATTAAATTTACACCTTAGAGATGCTCAAGTTTGTCCCCAGAGACTACTAATTTTTAGATTTCAGAACTTTGGGTGAGGTAGATATAGCGCAATGCTCATAACAAACTCTTCATTTTACTAATATAGATATCTCCCCCCCCACCCCCATTTTACAGAGTCTCATTTTAAAATATAAAATCATCAGATCTTTTTTGGTTATTTGGGATATCCCCTTAACCTTACCGTGAAGTTTAAATTTTATACCAACATTTGTTGTTTTTTCTGTTAGTTTTGAACCCCCAATCCCCATTTTACCAACTCTAACTTTTAAATCTCAAATTTTAGAGCCTGTTTGATTATTTGGAGTGGTACCTCTACCTGCCTCCCAAATTTCAATTATATCTTCCTTCTCTGATAGGCCTTTTCTATATTTAGATCCTCAAGTTCCTGGTGCCCCATTCTGAGACTTTTCTGGTTATATGTGGCAATCCCTCTACCATCCTGCCAAATTTCAGTTTTGTAGCCCATTTAAAAGTGGTTAATCTTCTTCTGAACACACACACATAATTACTTTCTGCTTTATATAACATATTGATAAGATAATAAATATCCCCCTTTTTTTTTCTAGAGTCTCATTTTTAAATTTTAAATTATGAGATTCTTTTGATTATTTGGGGTAGCCCCTTAACCTTACTTCTAAACTTAAGTTTTACACAATCCTTTTAATGTTTGTTTGTTAGTTTTGAAAGTTTTGAGCCTTCCTCCCCATATTACAAACTCAAACTTTAAGGCCGTTTTCTAGCCAATCTAAAAGTGGCTAATATTTTTCTGAACACACACACAAACTGACTTTCTGCTTTATATGTACAGATCATAATTACTCTAATGGGGTAGGGATGAGAAAAGAAGCATTTGCGTGGAAGGAGAGTGGGAAACCATTTTGGAAAAACCTCCTTCAGTAGACCCAACTGGGATTAAAACACTTATCTCCCCATCATCAATAGGACATTAGGACCATTAGGCCACTGAAGCTGGCTGTGTATTCCTCCTAGTGACCTAAGACTGTAGATTATTGGGATCTCATAAAATTCATAGCATATGAAATTACAATAAAGTAAAAAAAGTTCCTAGATATCTCCTGTCAGGAGATGTCACACCAAGCCAATGTGGGTCAAACTCTTCTAAAATAAATTGTTGGGTGTGACCAGAAGCGGATTTACATTATAGGCCCACTAGGCACGGGCCTAGGGGAGGCACATTTTGGATAACATTATTTTTAATAATTACGTATATGGCGTGTACATGTCTGATTTTCTTTCGTAGAAATCTTTTCTCGAATACTAACTTTCACCTCCCCCCCCCCATCTCTTTCCTCTGAAACCTCCTAAAACCCATGGAAAAAAAATTGAAGGAGGGGGCGGGGGGCGCATATTATAATTGTGCCTAGGGGCGCAAAAGTTTTAAATCTGCCACTGGGTGTGACCCAGTGCAAAAGTGACCAGAATATTTCGATGTAGTGTTCTACCTAAGATCATAAAGTGTCTTGTACTGGTAAATAAATGAATGCTCATCTTAACATAGCATAGTTATTAGCAGGTATAGCCATCTAAAATACTCTTCCCACCAATAACAACAAATATATATCATAACCTTTGTTAGTGAGAATGCATTGGGATTGTCACAAAGGATAAGCACAAGTATGGACATTGCTTTACAAGACAATGAGTTTATAAATATAATCAACCGAGAATATTTATGAATGAAACAATTTTATTTCATATTTATTGTTTGGTGTTTCAAATCTTAATTTATTTTCAATCTAAGACAAACATACATATTCCTAGTTTAATATTCACAGTATTATTATCTGGTAGCACACTATCGAACCAACTGCAATAAACAAATTAATTGACACATTGTACAACATATTTAAAAACACACATCAACTTGCACACTTGAGTGTTATGTTTCGACACAAAGGGAAACCTTAAGTCTAAAAGTCTCGAAGATAAAACAATATTTAATTACCAAAGAGTGGAGTCAACCAAATTCTTCAGGCATTTAATATGCATGGGGTATTAGTTTCTATTTTTTCATATCTTATTACCCTTTCAGGATATATACATTTAATTACACTAATGAGAAAGGAAGAATTAGGAGAAAATGTACTTGCATTTGTGTAGGGGGGGGGAATTATTTAGGAAAAACCAACCTCACACCTGGCCAAAATTTTAACCCCAATATTGTGATCATCATAAAATCAGACTAGAGGATATTAAAATTTTGTCCACGTGCCCACCAATGCAGGTTCAAATGATTCAATCCTGCCTGGTAAATAGCGCTTTCAAGTCACTGACCAAGATTCAAACACAAAACACTCAAAGGGCATTAGCAGGTTTAAGGCAACACTTTTAATGAGACTGACATTTTACTCTATCATAACTCAGGGGAGATTCATCTAGAGAAAATGAGTCTATTGTCTAATTTATGTTGGAGGGGGAGAATAAAATAGTAAGCAGTCGGTCGTGAACACAATTTAGGTCTGTAATTTGAAACACTTTGTTCCTAATCATGGTAGTTGTTGTTTGAAAGATTTTTAGCTTAACATTCCCCAAGTTTACATTTCATTCAGTTAAAAATAAATCGGTATGTTTTATTTTAGGCCAAATTTTTATAATTATCAAGGTGGATTTAAACAATTTAGTATAATAACATATTGGACAGTTAAAAAAGTGTGGTCTAGTGGTCAGAAATCCTGGCTACTGATCCAGAGGTCCTGGGTTTGATCCCCAGTGCTTCCAGATTTTTCTGTGAAGCAGGGGGTCTGGAATGGGGTCAACTCCGCCTCTTGAGGACAATTGAAGGGATACTTGAATTAAAAAAAAGTAGCAGCTTCAGTCTAGAAATCCGAGATCAACATCCGGAGGATTCATTGTGCTGACCACATGACACCCTGTATCCGGAAATGTTGACACAATCTTTGCCAAAATGCGGTGGCTGCTTAGTTGGTATAGCTTGCTTATGGGTTGACGCCATGGAATTATTATTATCATTATTATTAATAACCAAACAAGCTTCAAGTAAGACTTAAGCCCCATTTATATACTTCGTATTCTGCAAGGTGTGTAGTTTAACGGTGCAAATCTTAAAGGTACTTAGTCTGTATGGTGTGTAGTGGGGCCCTGGGAAAACTTCATCGCAGAACTCACAATTATCTACCTCACCTCCCCCATAAAAAGAAAAGAAGTTAATTTTTGCTTAATGTTAATACCAATCTTTAGCTGTATAAGGAATCAGGAAATGCCCTAAAAGGTAAATAGGCCTACATGTAATAACACTGTTATTGACAATTTTTTTTCCTGATTTATGATACATGATTTTGATGGGTTTTTTTTATTTGCTGATAACAAATTTAAAAAGAGAAATTTGCTATCATCCACAGATTTTTTAAAAAAATAGCAGAAAACAGTTTTTAATAAATAATATATATCACAAGCATTTAAAGAATTGTCTTGTATATTTATTCTTTTAATTTTATTAGAATTCTATATTAGTTAATATATAATTTTTCTAAACTAAATTAAAACGTGAAATATAACACTTCATTATTATATTTTCTATTGTATTTAGGTAGTGAGTCGGATAAAAGCTATTTTAGAGAAACTGAGCAATTAGCCAATGATCTTAAACATATTCAAACAAGTAACTTTTCAACTGATTCAGTGAAGTGTTCATTAGTTATATAAAACTGACTATACAACATGCTACTTACTGTCAAGAGTTGGAAAACCTTTATCACTGCCTTTTTTACTCAGCTTTGAAATAAAAATAATTCCTAGAGTTGCTTAATGGCTGTAATTGCTGTGCCCATCCACCAACTTTTAGTGGCTTTACTAAACCAATTTGTTTAAACAGTTCAGTGTGTTTACATCAGTGGCTGAGTAAGTATTGTGTTTCATTATGCTTCGAAAGTGTGAAAATGATGTAGATAGTTTTTGTTACATGTGTGGTGACTATACTATAAAGTCTAATTGCAAGGCTAGAACACCCTTGATTAAGGAAGCATATGAACTCTAATTTGGGTGCAAACGAGGTGACCAGGATAAACCTTGGGCTCCTCACGTTGTATGTAGCAATTGTGCAGTGTATTGGAAAGGATGGTTGAAAGGGTCTCGGAAGTCTATGCCATTTGCTGTCCCAATGGTCTGGCGAGAACAAAAATAACATTTGACAAACTGTTACTTCTCTTTAGCTAAGATATCGGGAATTTCCATGAAATCTAAACATAGTATACAATATCAATCATTGTATTCCACCATCAAACCAGTGTTTCACAGCAAAGACCTGCCAGTTCCTAAACCACCCGAAACATGGACCATTTTTTACGACAGCAATGGAGCCGAGCCGGTCTCTATGGAGCAGGACATAAACGATCCAGACTTTCAGCCCTCTACATCAAATAAACTACATCTTATCTCACAGGGTGAGCTCAAAGACTTAGTAAGGAACTTGAATGTATCTAAGAGTCAAGCTGAATTTCTGGGATCACGATTACAAGACTGAAACCTGCTGCAGAAGAATACAAATATTTCAATATTTCGCTACCACCAAAAAGATATCGCTCAGTATTTTTCTTCAGCTGATGATTTGGTTTACTGTACAGATATTGATATGGTCATGGCTGCAGTAGGACAAGATCACAATACGGCGACTTTTCATTGATTTATAAAAGTATAGTTTAAAAGCAGTTATTCACAACGGTAACACACATCCCTCCATACCAATTGCTTATGCATTGCCCATGAAAAGAAACTTATGATAACATGAAAAACTAAATAAACCACAACAAGCAATGTGGGAACATATGTGGTGACTTAAAAGTTATAACAGTCTTGCTAGGCATGCAATTAGGAAACACAAAATATTGCTGCTTTATTTGTGAATGGGATAGCTGAGCCAAGGACAAGCACTACTCAGTGAAACATTGGAATAAACGTCAGAAACTGACCCCAGGGGAAAATGTGTTGTACTCAGTCCTTTAATTGATGCTGCAAGAGTAATCTTACCACCACTTCATATAAAATTTGGTTTAGTAAAAAATATTTTTCAAAACCATTAAGGATGAACCCGATTTTTTATATCTGAAGCAGAAATTCCCCCGCTTGAGTGAGGCAAAGATAAAAGAATGGATTTTTGTTGGTCCACAGATAAGGAAACTTACCATGGATAAAACATTTGATTCTACTCTGAATGAATTAGCTTGAAAAGCATTCAAAGATGTAGCCGTCAATTTTTTTTGGAAATAATAAAGCAGACAACTACCAGGAAATTGTGGGAAAACTGCTTTTGTCATATGAAACAATCAGATCCAAGATGTCTCTTTAAGATTCACATTTTACACTCGCATTTGGATTTTTTTCCACAAAATTTTTGTGAAGTTAGTGACGAACATGGAGAGCATTTTCACCAAGACACTGCTGTTCTGGAAAAACGGTACCAAGGAAATTGGAGTATTAACTTGCTGGAGTATTATCAGGGATGTGCCCGAGACTATTTACAAATGGAAGTTATCGGCTAAATTACAAAAGAAAGTTAATAATTATTATAAAGCAATTCTTGTTTCATGTGTGAATAAAATATAAGTTATTTGAATTACATATTTATTTTTAAGTGAGTGTGATACGACATATTCTGAAGACATATCTGTAAACAGCATAAAAAAACAGTTCAAATGACGTATCACACACAAGGAAACATTTTTTTTTAAAATAATTGTATTTAGTGTAATTAATGCTATTAGCTATTTTTTCATACATATGAGGGTTGATTTCTCTTCAACCCTTCATTCGATTTTCTTTCCCAAGAAATTTGATCTGTATAAAAATACGAGGCCCAACTGTACTAAGTTTGATTAAATCAGTTAATATGTTCAAAAGTTATCGTGAGATATATCCACCATAGACAAATAGACAAATACAAATCGGTGGAGTTAAAATGGAGAGCTTGCTTCCCCCATTCAATAAATTAAACCACATGATTATGATTTATCTGTTTTTTACACACTGACCATATTTGATATATCGCATATATGAGTGTGCAGTTAGAAATTTTTCAGCTTAACATTTTTTCCCCAATCTATCAACTAAAAAAACGCAGCCCCCCCCCCAAATCGCTGGGCCCTGGGCAGCTCTAGTATATATTTCGATTTATTAAATTAAACATTGAAAATAATAATATAATTAAATTTAATTATCAAGTAATAGTTGTTTGGTTATTTTTACCATTCCAAACCTCATCATTTTTTATATTATTGCTCAAATTTGTTAACTTAAGGTCGGTACATTATCACTTTTTTATGTGACTTGTGTCTACCGAGGAAAGAAATAGAGCATAGTATGGATATTTCATATTTAATCTTTTACATTTCAAATGTTTGTATTATATGTGATCAACATTATTTAATTATTTTTTGTTATGTAAACTTCCTGGGATTCTGAGAACCATATGATAGGCTGACACAGACCACAGTTTGAGAAATACTGGCTTATATCACTACAAAGAAGTTTGACATACTTAATATTTATTAAGGACTGCCGTTATGGATGGCTACAGATTCAATCACATGTGGACAAATAAATGAACATCAATGTGTTAATCAAAATGAGAGAATCAATGATAGTAAAAGAAACAATCAACATTTTTAAAATATATTTTAATTCCTTTTTTTTCTGTAAAAGCAATTCAAAGAAAGTTTTAATTTATTGAGATTATTATTATTATTTTAGGTCGACCTCTGTGGTCTTAGGGTAAAGTAATGGCCTGAGGACTTGATGTTTGTGAGTTCAAACAAAGCTGTGGTAGATAGATTTTTCTTGAGCAATAAAAATCCATAGCACAACTTCCTTTAGAAGGGAAGTAAAGTCGTCAGTCCCATTTTGATTGTGGCATGTAAAAGAAACCTGAAAGTTATGTTAAAATACCTTTCCTAGCCAAAGTGGTAGGCCGGTTCGTTCTTGCTCATAGAAATTCTTGTGTGATGATATACTCACTCGGTTTCGAAAGTGCAAGTTAAATAACTCAAATAAATAAAATATAAATGAATATTATTTTTGCTATTAACAGTAAACAAAAAATATAATTATGTAAATGTTGATTGTGTTGATACAGTTTACTTATATTGTTTTATTTTGACAAATTTGGTAGGGAAAAGTTATATTTTCCCCTTATTTGACAATGTATCATGTAATTAATGATGCAGAGTGTACACCAAATTAAAATTCATAAGGAATAAAAGGATACAAAGCTAATGTAATATTTAAATGAGGATTTGGTCATTGAATGTAAGTTAGTCAGTATAATTTTCATTAAGTATCTAATTAATTGTGCTTCAAACTCAAATATTAATGAGAATATAATAGAGTTATGGTTCTAAGAGTCTCAGTATGTAGCATCAATGAATGATAAAATATAGTGAAAAGAAAAATATTATAAACAATAACCTAACAACTGGATAAAGTTGGAAAAATAGACTTAAAATGTTTTGCTATGTGTTACTAAATATTGTCATTGGATCATATTATTAGAAATTAAAATGTTTGTAATTAAATGCAATACAGTAAATTCTATTTGGTGCAATCTTTGTATTTTGAAAAGTCACACCAATTACTTATTAAAAATAGATAAGTCTAGGTATTGTGCAGTAAAAAGAGATTTTAATAGGCTTCCATTTCACCTTTATCTAGTGACATGACTGTAAAGTGTGGAATATGTTCCTCTTTAGCCAGTGGCAGCAACATAAATACAAACTGTACCTTTATAGCCAGTGGCAGTAACATAAATACAAACTGTGTTCCTCTTTAACCAGTGGCAACATAAATACAAAATGTTCCTCTTTAGCCAGTGGCAGCAACATAAAATACAAACTGTGTTCCTCTTTAGTCAGTGGCAGCAACATAAAAAATAAACTGTGTTCCTCTTTGTCTAGTGGCAGCAGTGTAAATTATGAACTATTCCTATTTAGCCAGTGGCAGCAACATAAAATACAAATTGTGTTCTTCTTTGTCTAGTGGCAGCAGTGAAAAGTATGAACTATTTTATTTGTTTTCCAATATCAGCAATATAAAGTATGAAGTGTTTCTCTTTTTAAGTTTATTCGGGTTATACGCTTAAGTACTAATTACGCTAATGGACTAGGAATTGGGAAGGTTGAATTTAAAGTTATCCCGTATTTGCATGGAGGGAGAGTGGAAAACCATTTAGGGAAAACCACCCCTCGTTCACCCGACCGAGATTCAAACCTCAATCTCTCCGTCCTCGGCAGGCTAGCTCAACACGAATCTAGCGCGTTTGCCAACTATGCCATCGAGGCGGGTTCTTTTAAAGTCATATAGTGTTTGTTCATTTTTTCCCCCTCTTATCTACTTCCATGTATAATATTATTTAATGAGTAAGAGGTTTCCCCAAAGTAATTTTTGTTAAAATAAAGTCAGAGTAAATCAAGTAAAAAATAAATGTCAAGTGTTGCATTTCAAATTTATAGTTGAAACAAAACAAATATAATAATCTAAGGGTGTTCACTATTTTAAAAACATAATGTAGTTTGACTGTGGTGTGATGTCAGTTTTCATGTTTAACAGTGCCTCACACTCCAAACACTGAGTAGGCGCGCAATGGGCTGAGTTAGATAATTTAGTTGGCAAGAAAGATTTAGTTTTGTGACCATGAAAAATTAACATGAAGATTTTTCAAAATAAACATGTCTTTGCAATACATTTCTAATTATCGAAAACTTCAAAAGAAAATTTGTGACCAAAGAATTTTTATATTAATAACTATTTTCTTTATTTAAGAGTAAAAAAGAAAATACTAACATAATATGGTAGTTAAAAAAAAACCCTTGTGCTTGTATTTTTTTAAAAATCTTGCCGAGGTCCGCTACTGTGTAATTGGTCAAATTTATCAGATAGGATTTTATTGACATCTCTTTAGAAGATAAAGTATGCCCTTACATGGAAGAGAGAAATATAAAATCAGATTTGCAAATGAAATATTTGATTATTTAAAAAATATTATCTCCAATGTTACTCTGTAAAATTATTATGTATATGTATATATAATTATAACATATTTTATGGATGACAAGTAAAAAATTATGTATAATAATTTTGATATTGAGTAATATTTTGGTAAAACTCATGATATATTATTCAAAATGTCATAGCTTAAAATAAATCTATCAGTTTATTAGTAAATTTATATATTTACAATTGAAATTATTCATACATGGTTTCAATCAAGTTTTTGTGCCATCACTACCCTCACTCAATAAAAAATAAAAAATAAAAAATGGAGGGAAGGAGGGGAGTGCCCTTTCACCATTTATATTTATAATGGTAATGGAAATGGTCCAGAACATAGGTGGCAGGAAAAACCCCGAGGATGAAAAAATGAAAGCCATTATGTTTGCTGATGACTTGATGGTATGGGGAAGAAGGAAGAGGAAGTACAGGAACAACCACAAGAATGGAATGAGGAAGTGAAAAAGTGTGGAATGAAATTTAGAATGGCAAAATGTGAAGTGATGGTAATGACAAGGTAGAGGATAAGGCCTAATAAAGCTATAAGGTTGGATGGAGTAGAGCTGAGAAAGGTATATAATGTAAAATATCTTGGAAGTGTAATTGAGGATAAAGGTGGAAGTAGAGAGAATATGAGAAGACCAGAACGTAAAATATCTTGGAAGTGTGATTGAGGAGAAAGGTGGAAGTAGAGAGGATTTAATGAGGAGAGAACAGCAGGGAGAGTTGTTCTAAAGGTGTGTAAGAGGCTTGCTATTGAGAAGGGAAGTCCTCTTAAAGTGTAAGGAAGTGTTTCATAGGGCATACTTTGTATCTATTGTCACACATGGACATTGAATGTAAGAGAGACTAGGAAATTGGAGGCCATGGGAATGAAGTTTGTGAGGAGCATGTTAGCTGCCATGAGGAGAAAAAAGATTAATAATGAAGTTATCTGGGAAAGAATTGGAGTACAGGGAGTACATGAGATAAGAGAGGAAGCAAGACAGAGATGGTATGGGCATGTAATGAGAATGGAAAAAGAGAGGATGCTGAAGAAAAGGTTGGAAATTATGTAGGAAAAAGACCGCAAGGGAAGCTAAGAAAGAGATGGGAGGAGCAGATAACAGAAAGTGTTCAAGTAAGAGGAGAAGAATGGAAGAAATTAAAGGAGGAAGAATGTTGGGAGGATAGAGGAAGATGTAGGCATTTTACTAAACTGACCTGGCCACAGGCTGGAAACATTTGATGATGATGATGATTACATTCACTAGTGTTAAGAAACCATGAAAATAACTCACAGCCATTTCAACTAATTTAGAATTCCTGCTAGCAAGTACAGTATTATGCTTGTTTTCAGGATAATTAGCTCAAGTAGACATTAATTTTCCATTTCATTAGTAAAATTTGTCAAATTTATTTTCCAACAAACAATGTAATACTAAGAATAATAAATATATATGTACATGTAAAAAAATTATAATATTTTTTAAGGTAAAATCAAATTTTGTTTTAATTATATATTTTTTTAGTTGCTATAAATATTAAATTAAATTCTAATATGCCAAGTAAAAGCTTTTGGTAACTATTCAAAATTATGTAAACCAAAAGTACTACCAGTATTGAATAACAAATTGTCAGTAAAATAACTAGGTAATGAGATAAAAAAAATTACACTAATGGTTTGAAGATCAATTTTAATCTTCAAACAGGTGATTAAAATCTAACTAAGACCAGTTACTTTAAATAATATTGTATGAGTTTCCATAAAATGTGAACGCAAACAAATTAGAATCTAAAAAAACACAAAAAAAAACACAATGCAATGTTGACAGGTTTACTTTATCGCTCAAATACTTAAAAAATAATAATCATAAATCATAATTCATGTATATTTTACGAAAACCATGAGGCAGTACTAACAAGTGATTGAATTACCAATACCTTTAAAATAATAATAATAGTAAAAAACATAATAGCATAAATAAAATAATACCAATCCACTGGATGTCACTGGAACAGAATCAAAAGTTATTTAGTCAAAGGGTAAACTCAAGACTTTAAACCCAACTACACCTTTAAACAGTTTTATAATCACAGTGTGTATAACCCGGACGGGTAGCAAGACTCGGTGCTAATAATATAATCACAGAAGATTGAAGATTTGATAAACTTGTGAAATGACAGATACTTTCAGTTACCTTTGATATTGAACATTAAATTCATTCTTTATCTTTCAATAACTGAAGGGTCAGAAATGGCTTATTCTTATTTGTTAGAACTAGAAAAAAATATTATGCAAAGGAAATAACATGGTTATGAAAACTGATTTCCCCAATTGAAATAAACAATTATCACCAAGAAATATATTTTAGTAAAATTTTTCTTAAAACTTGTGAAAAAGTTAAATTAAAACAGAAAGAAACCTACCACGCATTACAACAACCTTTCAACCATTTCATTTGAACATTTCTAAATCTGTCCGCTGAAAATGTGAGTTAAAAGTAGATTCAAAAATGAAAATGTTGGATGCATATAATTTTCATGGAGATTCTAGGGATGGGGTTCCTCAACTCTTCAAATCTCCCAAATATTCAAATAGCAGGGATTAAAAAAAAATCCAATATGATTTTTTTACCTCAAATTTTGATTAAGATGTTCTTAAATAATTATTATGATGCTTCCTATTTGTTTAGTCCCACATAAATCAAGGAAAAATCTAACAATCAGGGCCAGTTTCATAGTCAAACTTAGCATGCCTAAAGTGCGAGTCGATACTAAATACAGGACGACACCTACCTAGACCAAAATGGAATGGGCCAGTTTCGCATATGAAACTAGCCCATTCCATTCAATTTCAGGTAGGTGACGTCTTGTATTTAGTATAGCGCCGCACTTGAGGCGTACTAAATCTGACTATGAAACTGGCCCTCAGACCCTAGATCAGTGTTTCTTAAACATTCCCCAGACCACTTGATAGGTGTCCATTGCACATGTGGACCACCCACCCTAACCCTAGAATACTAACATCATTGTATAGTGCTGTATTGCTATCGACATGTAAATCTAATGTAATAACAGATAAAACCTTTCATAAGCTTCTTACGTGAACCAAATTTCAGTTTTAGCCTTTTTTAAGTTAATTTGTTTTATTTTGCATTTTCTATAATTTTAATCAGATCAAAATCAACATACATCAAACTATAAAACAAAATGAATCAACGCGTTAAAAAAATCTGTGTGAATACAATTAAATGTTAGTATATTTAAACGTTTTTGTAATGGCTGGAACTATCTAGTAATTAGTAAAAAAGAAATAAATGAGAATATTTGTATTCAACTAATTTTTAACAGTCTGGCAACAGGTATTTTTGGTGTTCCATATATATCTAATAATACTTTTGGTAAATCTAGCTTCTACTTCCAAATAATGTAACAGAGTGGTGTAACTAGGGTTGGTGTCACCCCCAAGGACCTGCCATACCTGACCATACAGAATTAATTATGAGTAATACTTATTGTACTTATGTTACTTGTAAATCGTAATTCTCGTGTATCACTGGAAGTAATGGTAATAGAAGTGACATATAAAATTACACCTTTAAATCCCAATATCATACACATAACCAAATATATATTACCATAGTTTCATGTGGGTAAAATGAAAATTCGGTAGGAACCGATAGAATTCAAAGTAAAAACATTTAAGAATTAACGTACATCAAAATTTTGTTCATTTTAATTTGTTAAACTATACCGTTACATGAGACACATTACTGGATTAAGTTTGTATATCCAATAACGACCCAGATAATGTAGACGTTGTAGGCAAATGTATATTGCAATATATTCAAAATAATGAAGCTAAAATACCAGAAAATTTAACAAAATCAGTGACTATAAAAACACCAGCAGCAACAAAAACAGTATATGTAGACGAAATTCGAAGTGTCAGTGTAATTGGGTATTAGAGACAACTATCAGAGCACATGCACAATAGAAGGTTCAAAATGTAAATTAGCAGCGAGGTGTTCTTATTGTTATACTAACACAGTACATGTAAGCTGTGCCTACAAAAAAATGTTCTTGTGGTTCTAGTTAGCTACAGTGATATTTTTTTTAAATAATAAATTTATGCCAATACACTACACACCATTTGTATAGACAGTCACTTTAATGGCACCCAGTGCAGTCCGCACCCCCTAGTGACACCACTGTGGTAACAGTGAAAATGCAACAATACATCATGGCACCTAAATGTTGACTAACCGATTGAGGCATAGCTTGAAGGAGGGTAGGCTCCCTTGTGTGGAAGGGGAGTGGGAATGAATTGTTTAGGTACTACACATATGTTTACATACGATAGCATTCTAGGGTTAGTATCCAACTTATGTCTCCTTGCCAAAGTCAGAAACCACATTACATACATACCTAATCATGCCATTCCTTGACAGGGTAGCCAAGAAACTGTGCATATAGCTCAAAAAACAACTCCGTACTTAATTCATCCTTACTATCTTTCTCCAAACGTCCCTATCCTTGCATACTCTCTTTGCTTCAACAACCTCTATACACACAGTCATACATGCTCTTTTATTCTTAAAACCCTTAAAGTTTCTTTTTTTCACACATTTGTCTACAACATTTAAACACATCTTACAAGACCTATCCCCTCCTTTTGATCCACACCCTTTTCCATTATATATTTGCTTTGTCACCCAATCCACTCTCACCATGTCAACATTATAGATAAATTTTTTTAACATTTATCCTACGCAACTAGAGATTAACTTAATAAATCAGAATTGCAGAAACAAAATACCAATGTGGTAGAGTTGAACTCTTATGCTTATGATTATTTAAGATTTGGGATTTATAGGTAAAATGGATTCAACCTATCTTCAAAATTTTCGGTGACATCTTGATCAACTGCAATTTTGCAAAGCAATTCCGTCAAAAACACATGAAAGGTAGAAATCAGTCAGTTTCCATTAATGTCGACCATACATTTACACACACAGCTTTGCTAATTGTTGTAATGCTGGATTATGATTTCAAATAGTGGAATGGCGCAAGATTGGGCACCGTTCGGAGGGAGCTACTCGAGTGAATTGTTTTATTCAGTTTAATTTTGTGTCTGTCTGTGAAGAAGCAAGACAACACATTAACTCGTCAATATGCGATCCAAGCAGTTGGGGATGTTAGTAAGTATGTGAAAATATTTGGAAAGTTAAGGTCAATGCTCAAAAGAGAATCACTAATACTGGCACACACAATTTCATTTGATCTTCGAAAACAATAAGGAATAAATTTGGCCATTAACACAGATCATATCGTTCATTGTGTCCATGCCTTTAAAATAACTTGTATAATAGTTATTTCTTACCTTTCCTCCAGTTTAATAAAGTCCAAAAGTGTGTTAGGGTTTATACATTTTTTGAGTTTTTATTTTTATTTTAAAGTTTTGCTTTATCTTTGATTCACATGTGGAAGCATGACTTTTGCACTTCTGTACTATTGATCAAATAGATAGTGAATAACTAGTGAGTACTATTTTTCACACGCTAGTTGGTTTAGTCTAGCTAAGTTTTAGACAAAAGTTTAATTTCCTTTATGCCGGGGAAAATTAGTATATATTTACACCTTTATGACGAGGCTAGAATATGGCACGTATAAACTCCAATAAGGGCTCTTTAACAGGTGGACTACAACAATTAATGTGGTTACTCTTTCACTCAATATTTTAAAGACTAAATAAAAATATAGATAAAAATAAAATATATGTAAACAACTGATTTGTTATTAATCTTAAATGACCATATTTACTCGGTGATAAACCACACTGCTAAACAATCATGTAGGAATGGTTCATTTTTACCATACCAACAAAATAGCTTTGTTTCTCTTTATTAGTTTGCTAGATTAAATTTGACTTGGGGGAAACGTATCATAGCTTAGCACAAGTTTGTTTGTTGTTGGCGAAAGGTAAAGTAAGTAATAAGTCCTTTTTACTGGCACGAATGTGGTAGCAAGTATGGATATCCTTTAATTTCCTTACAAATTGTCTTTTAGAGCATCTAAAATTATTTTTTGTTGCAAGGAATGATTGAAATTCACTATAATCCCCCATGTAGAAATAATTTTTATCTGATTCATAAAACTATATAGTTAATAAAAGCTTCTAATAATATTTCCTTAAAGGATTACTGTGTAGTTAGCTTTTTTAATGACTAAATGAAAAAACAAAAAATATTAATAAAAACCATCTTATTTTTTGTGTTGTGGTTGTGGTAATAAAAGATATATATTTAATATTGCATGAAATAATAAATTAAAAAGTATTATACTATCACCTTCATCTTATTATAACAGTTCACCATAAATTATAACATGTTTTTTTATAACTTGGGAAAAAATATATACAAAATATTAGCTTCAAAATAAAATATTTTTATTTAGTGGACACCACAAATACAAGATGAATGATGTTATCAACCACCGTCATTTCGCCATCTTTGTTTAAGTGAAGGCAAGCTTTTAGAAGGTCTTGTTTGTAAATCCTTTTTAAGTGACTGTTACAACAACAAAAATAAAATCCAAATGGTTAATCTTATATTTTAATAATGTAAAACCGCTCAAATTAAAAAATAAACACAAAGTGCTTGTTGTGAAAGTTTTGACTGCCCAAAGTGTCAGCTGCTCAACATATGGATAGATAAAAGTAGGCCTGGTAACTTTTCCTAGCTGTCGCTTAAGGCCATTTGAAAGGAAATTAAAGTATAAATACAACCTTGAAAAAGAATGGATTTGAATTATATCCAAAAGTGATTTAAAGTTTAGAAATATTACAAATATAGTATTAAATTTAGAATAGCATTTTTTTATAAAAACATTTCAAGTACTTTTCTTAATAAATAATACCTGCCATGGTTTAACTCAAAAGCAAAGTACCAGATAATGTGCTAAATGAGATTGCTCATTGCTGGGAATTATTTAATATTAAACATGTTTTACTTGTATTATAGTGTTTATTTTACATAATCTATTTAATTCCAAAGATATGATCCAGTGCAGTTTATAAGCGAGTAACAATGGTCAAATAAATCACCCTATTAACAATATTTGCATCAATTTTTAAGCGAGAGCTGAAGCTGGTAAGGAACTGTGCTTTGGCTTAGTCTTATTCAAAAAAACCTTGATGCTGCCATTGAAATCGGCGCTGACTAGGACATATCCTCCACAACCTTTTGTGCGCTGCTCCACCATGGGGTCTTCTGGCTTGAGCTTCTCACTCAACACTGCACCCTCCTGCTCTTCAATCATCTTAATAATATTATCTGGATTTGGGGCAAATACGGCACAAGTCACCACAGCATTGTGAGCTTTTATTCCCTCCCAGAAATCATTTCTGTCTCGTCTTACAGACGAAAATTTGGAGTAGTCGTGGTGCGTCCTCCAGATATAGATACATTGATTCTCTGAGCCACTGATAATATATTTACCATCATGGCTGAAGCTCGCTTTGATCTGACTACTGACATTCACATAACCCTTATATTTGCATGAAAGGTTGAGATCCCTGAGGTCATACAAGCGAATACGACTATCATTGGATGTCACTAGTATCTTATCCTCGCCTGGCATTGGCTCAATGCCACTGATTTTCCTTCCTGTGGAATTCTTTCCACGAGTTGACCTAACATGAATCTGGGTGTGGTATTTTAGTTGGTCTGTGTTATAAAAAATGCAACGCCCATCGTAAGAGCCAACGACCGCAAATTTGCCGTTCTGGCAAAAGTTGGCGGCAGTAATGAGTTTAGTCTGACCATCGACCTCATTCCATACTGCGACTTTCTTATCAGGGATATTCCAGAGACGGAGCTTCCCATCCAAAGAGCCGCTCAAAAAGTACCTGTCATCACGAGGGTGAAACACAATTGCCGTCACAAAATCGATGTGTTGAAAACAACAGAGGCACTCTTTCCTTGAAATGTGCCACAAACGCACCGTTTTGTCCATTGATGACGACAGGACAAAATAATTCTTTGACCATGACACGTCTAGCAGGTCAGATGTGTGTCCTGTGTAAGTGCAGAATGGTTTTGGCATGAACGGGCATCTGCGACACTCCTCATTTTTCAAGTCCGCGTATGCGGCATTTGGGTCTTCTGAAGAGTGCTGCGAAACCAAAGACTCTTGGGACGGTGTTGGAGAGACTTTCTCAGCATTATATTTGGTCCTCATGTCTTGAAAGTATGTATAGGCGTTCCTTACAACCCAGATACGAAGGACTCTATCCTGCCCTGCTGTAGCCAACAGCCGACCGCAGGAGGAAAACTTCATACACCAAACAGGCCCCGCATGTTCTCCGCTCAAGTCCTGGACATGTTGGAGACTGTCAAACTCGTAAGGACCTTTGTGGCTACCAGACGCCTTCAACTTGATGTTTTGCTCTCCCGGGTTAACTTCGTCCACAATGTCCATGACATCCTCCTTGTGCCTTGCGTGTGACACTTCCTGAGCTATTGACCTGGCCTTACCAATTGTCTTCTTCACTTTTGAGCCCAAGAACTTTTTGAGCTGGGCAGTTCGACGCCGAACTTTACCAACCTGGTAAGAGTAAAAATGACAGAAATGAAATTAAAAGAGGATTAATTAAAGTAATATTTAATGTGTAGCATTTTATTTTATTATTTTACGTTTGCAAACACTTATTTTGCTAGCTTTAGTTAATATTTTTGAAACAAAAGATTATAAGTTATAAAAATGAAAGGGAAAAAAGTGAATTTATTATTAACTGATTTATTTAAATAGTAATAAAAAAACACTAGAGGTCACAAGGTCTAAGGTGTCAGTTTTATAATTAAATTAAATGCCCATGGCAGCGAGGTTGAGGTATGAATCTGGTCGGGTGGATTAGGAAAGTTTTATGCATGCAATTTATCACCTCTCCACATTAATGTAAATGCATTTTGTCTAAATTACTGTACCTTCCTCTTCTTTACTTCTTCAATTAATTCGTTAATAAGCTTGGTATTGAGTGTTACAAAATTAAAAACTAAAGTAACAAACACAATATTGATTTTACAATGAAAAGAAAAACACAGTCTACACTTTAAATTGCTGCCATTGGATTAAGAGGTAATGGCTGCCCCACATTGTAATGTGTGAGCAATATGTCTATTTTTACTGTAAAAGTAATATTGTGTTTGTTCCTTTTATTTATTCCCTTCTTTACTGTACTTCCCTTCATATGAGGGGTATAGCGGGAAAG
The DNA here is from genome assembly GCA_902151455.1 of Timema bartmani. Lineage (NCBI taxonomy): Eukaryota > Metazoa > Arthropoda > Insecta > Phasmatodea > Timematidae > Timema > Timema bartmani. Next base: position 195,928 of record CABFWB010000489.1, on the reverse strand, counting down.
AGAAGAGAGACTAATTTTAACTAAAATTGCGTTAGTACTTTCAACTGTTAAGACAGTCATGAGACCTTTCTAATGCACTTAAGATTATGGTTAAGAGGTTTTTGTTATATTTAGAGTAATTAAAAAAAAAAGGGAATTTGCTGGAGTCCTTATGGGATTTGAGATATAAAAGGGTTTGTCCTGGAAAATGTGGGTGAAGTGACTTTCTTCCCTTTACCCCCATACCCTTTGTATATAGCAAGTTGTACTACAAAAAGTTAAGAAAGGTTTTACTTAAAGAGTAATAAGAAAAACTAGTAATATATAGTATTCGTTTCTTGCCATTATTATTTTAAACCTAATACAAATGTTCATGTTTCTAGAGAATGCAATCATAAAATTAACCAGCCAAGCTTAATGTTTAGGTGCAAGTGGAATAATACCTCCGCATCAGTGTCCTCCCCAGTCGGCAGCTCCGACTTCTTGCTGGACACACTCTCCTCATCAGACTCCTTTTCTTTATCGAGACTGGTATTGCTCACATACTCGGAGGTGAGTCTCATGATGTGTAGGGAGAGAGGGTTGATGCATTGAGGCAGTTTGTCCTCTGCTATGCTCAGTGGGACCCTCTCCCCAGTGTCCAAGTTCAGCACTGTCACCTGCTCCAATATCTCCTGAGGGAACAAACACATGTGTAAAAGTGTAGCACAGCTTGTACTAAAGCACATGTTATTATGTATGAAAAAAGTGCATTGAGCAAAAAACCTTTAGTGATAAATAAAATGATAGAGCACAAATAAAAGTAACAACACTGACACATATTTACACACACTTCCTCAGGAAGTAGTAGATGCTACAATAGCATCGAAATATTGAAGTGTGTGTAAATATGTGTCAGTGTTGTTACTTTTATTTGTGCTCTATCATTTTCCTAATATTCTATCATTTTATTTATCACTAAAGCACATGTTAATGATAATAGGGAACTATAATTCATTCACGATAGGTCTTTACCTGGATGACAGTTCAAAAATCATATGTTTAGGTTTTAGGTTACCAACACTTGTAAAAGAACACTGTTTTGTTATGAATGTTAAGTTTTTTAATTACATGTTATATTTTACATTTAAAATAACTTAAACTTAAGTTTTCTCACATTATTTCATTACTTTTAACAATTTCTTTTTACCCAATCCGAAACAATATTTTAAACATATATTAAAAGTACCTATTCTTTGTTTTGGAATGTTATCTATGATGTGTAATATAGTGCATGCATTAATACCTTTTAATAAAGGCATCGTATTTACTTGGTAAAGATAAAATACTTGTAATTTATTTTATATATGATTAACTATTTTATTATTAGTTTATTGTTTTTAGAAATATTTAATTGAATAAAATATAATCGTCTGCTGCGAGGATACACCATTTTAAACAACTTGTCCGCGTCATCATCAACCACATGGCTAATATTCGTTGGTCGCCATTTTAAAGCCATATTTGTTAGACCTTTTGTGAAAGTGCTCGGAATAATAATTATTTTAACTTGAATAGAAGGATAAATAAGCTTTGTGGACGACCTCAAATAAATATTAAGACTTTGTTTAATTTAAATATATTTCATAGAATTTATTACTGTGCGCGTTTATTATATTTTTAACTTTAAATTAAGTCTCTAGTTTGTTAGGTCCACGCCTTACTCTAACTTATAATAATTTATAACTAAGTTAAATTACCTTTTATTTTAATTATTGGGCTTCTGTATTAACGTAAAAAAACTTAATCCTAGATCATATTACTAATTATTTTAAGAATAACTTTGTGTATACAGATATTTTCTCTTTAGTTCGAATACATATTAGGCCTAATTTGGTTAATTTTAATCTTACTTTAATATAACTTTAAACTTACTTTAAAATAACTTTAATCTAACATTAATCTAACTTTAATCTAACTTTAAACTTTTATCTTTTATCAAACTTAAATATAAGTTTAATCTAACTTTAATCTCACGAAATTTTATAAGGGGTTCTTTTTATTTGTGGATAGATTTGTGTGTGTTTTTTTGATAATGAGTTCCCAGGAGAAAAAAAGAAGAGAAGTTACAGATCACCAAGTCATTCAAAAATTTCAATTTCAAAATTCTTTGAGGCATAATATTGGCTTAAATTACTCTGGTTAACTATCACATTACTCTACATAACCATATGTTTTCATAACAGCTGTCCCAAGTGACAGTGGCAGATATCAGCTGTTGGCGTAGTGATATTTTAGGGACTATTTTTTAGTTACTTTTTGAGCTGTCATCCAAGTAAACTTAGGTTGTGAATGGCGTATAAACCTTATTAATGTATATCATGTAAAGTATCATCTTGTTTTTCTCTTTATCAATACATTCTACATTACTGGATGAGAAAAGGGTGTTCTAGTTGCAGAGGTAGTTCAGTTGTGTGCACTTACCAAGTCTGATAGAGGTTTCCCAGAGTCTGTTCTGGTGCGGACAAACATGTTGAGCTGGGGTATGATGCCCATCTCATCACCAGCTGACCGCCTCCTCTCCCTCGAGTTTCGAGGGACAGGCCCAAGCTGAGGGACACATCGCCCTGCGCTGTTGGTACCCACAGACCCTATAGGACTGCGACTTGACCGCAAGCTTAGTAACTGTGCCTTGAGGCGCTCCACACGCTCCAGCTCTTCTTGAGAAGGGCCTTCTGCCTTAGCTTGGTCCTCATCCTGGGAAGCAGTTCAATTTTGGGGATTTAACAGGAATTTTTAAAACATGGGGAGGGGGAGTGTTGTATCCATATATTGCTTGCAAGCTAATTTAAATTAGGAATAAATATTCAACTCACCACCCAAGGATTTGAACATCCGGGTAAAAATCTGAACATTTACACAATAAGTTTTATAAGGTACTATCTGAAATAGAATACAATGGATGAGCAAGTCTTGTAGAGACGAGAAAAAAAAAATCTTTATCTTCTCTCAAAAACTAAAAATGAATCTAGAAAATTTGAGAAATTTAAAAAAATGGAAAAGAAAATAACTGCCCTAAGACATTCATAAACCAAACCGAGAATTTATTATTTTTAAGAATACAGTACAGATCCAAAAAGATGTAGGTAGTACTTTAACCTCAAAAATAGTTTTCATTAGGAAATGTTTTTCTTATAGATATTATTTTCAGTATCAAACTTTGACATTATAAGCTTTTACAATACAAAATTAAATTATAAATTGTATAGATAGTAACTACCACCAACTTATTAATTGCATTTAAAATGTGTGAGTTATATATTAACTATACATGAAATATAGGATAATCCAAAGCAAGCGCCAGCCCAAATGTCAAAAGAAACTCCTTAAACAATAAATTTATTTACTTTAACAAACATAATTTACATTTTTGTCTCGATATCATCTCGAATTGAAAAAGTGTTTCCCCTAAAAACAATGCCTAAAGACCTGTATTTACCCTCTTTAACCACACTCACAAATATGAGTACAGTGAAACCTTGATCTATTGTTCCCGCATTTATCATTTTCCCGGGTCCATTGTTCCATTTATATGGTCCCTGAACAAATCCTATTTCAATAATACAAGTAAACACAGCATCAATCGTTCCTTGATTTGTTGTTTTCCTGCATCTATCATTCAGAATTTTTAGTCCCTAAGAATGTTAATGATTGATCGTTTTTAAGAAAGACACACACACAAATGTTGGTACAAAGTAGTAAAAGTGGTTAATGTTTCTGGATTGTGGTGTAGCAAGTTAAAGTTGTGCGTCTTATCAGCTAAACAATGGTCTGGATGGGATGGGGGATGTGGGGATGATGAGAGCCTCACCTGACTTAGAAAATCTGCTTGTATGTTGGTATGACTCATTTCGGTTCGCGCTTTCTTCCTGTTAAACAATTTCAAGCTTTAGAACTGGGATCGGCAACCTTTTGGGGCCTCGATCGACTCACAAGTCTATCATAGGTTCCGCAATCAACCACTTTTTTATTCCACCCCCCACCCTCATCCTGTTTATACCTCTTATACTTTATTCTTTCCTCAGTATTTATTTCCCCTCCTATCTAGAAAGAAAATATAGAATAAATAAAATATCTATTTTCAAGTTAATCTAACTACTTTTCTTATATATAGGTATTATAAAGATGCATGATTTAATATAAAATTATGAAACATAAGAAATGTAAATATTTCTGAAAATTGGCTAGTCACCCAAGGCAGAATGTTTTAGCTTGAATAGACTTGTCACATGCACACTGATTGTTGAACTGAATCAATAGCTGTACATTTATTTTTATTTTGAATTTAGCAAATACTTTTATAGCATGTTCATTAGCACCAAGTCTTACTACCCGTTTGGGTTTTACGCGCTTACGCTAATGTGTAATGGTAGGGTGATTGTGAGATGAAATTGAGAACCTACAGTTTAACGAGGGCTCCGAACCACGGTGGAGGCCTGGCATTCCACACATTCACAAGTTGTGATTAATACACGTCTTGTCAGAGGTGAAGGAAGGGTTTGGCAATCAGATAAATCTGTGCCGGGACTGAGGATTGACCTTACCCCTAGACCACCAGGTCACCACTTTTATAGCAGCTTCAGTAAAGGCCTACTTCAAAAACTCACCAATGGTGAAAGGTTTTTTTTCCTTCTTAGTGAGCACATATAGAACTACAAAGCTACAGTAATAGTAGAAAACTACTCCACTAAAGGCCTAAGAGTGCTCAGGAAAAGGGGTTCACTGCACTAAAGTATTTAAACAAAGATAAGTTTTGTAAAACAGTTTGAATATGCTGTCAACGTCAGAATCTAATCCTGCACTTGCATATCTATGCCTTGCACCTTTCTCTTTCAGTTTGCTTAATAGACACATCAGCACTAATATGGGAATAGAGTTACATTATCAATAAGTATGATCAATCAAGGTTATTTTGGTCACTCTCAAAAATTATGTAAAGGAATTTGATATATTTTCAGGTTTAGAAGAAGCAAAGATCAACTTTTAACTACAAATAATTTTTCTTGTGCGATCGATCGAAAATGGCTGTGCGATCAACCAGTCAACCGCGATCAATAGGTTGCCGAACCCTGCTTTAGAAGAAAGACTGCACATCATAGAAGAGGCGGAAAAAACCTATCAGAAAAGAGGATTGACGTAACAAAGTGACTAGGTCTTCCACCATTTACTTTAAACACGATTATTTTGAAGAAAATGAGATCAGAGAGTAGGCTGATAAGTGTGGTACATCAACAAAGAAGAGGAAGACAGGCAAGGTGTTGACCTACAGGGAGCTGGAAAATGTCCTCTTTACCTGATACCAGCAGGCCAGAGCATCAGGCATTCCTTTGGATGGGAGCATTCTGCGGGTGAAATCCCTCAAAATAGCTGCAACAACGGAGATTGGGAACTTTTTAGCTTCAAATGGTTGGATCTCCTGCTTCAAGCAACGCCATGGCCTGGCATTTAAAAAATTGGCCGGGGAGAATGCTGCTGTGGACACCAACGCCACAAAATTGTGGTTCGAGTGGCTTACAAGGCTGCTGGAGGGATACAAGGCTCAGGACACCTATAATATAGATGAAATGGGTCTATTTTTCAATTGCTTGCCAGACCAAACATTGGCATTGAAAGAAGAGACCTGCCATGGAGGAAAAATTGCGAAGGAGCGAATGACGATACTACTGTGCACAAACAGCAATGGCTCAGACAAACTAGTGCCTATCATTATTAGAATGTCCAAAAAACCACGGTGTTTTAAAAATATAAAAAAGCTACCTGGGACCTATCAAGCCAACTCGAAAGCGTGGATGAATTCAGATATTTTCAGAGACTTTCTCTGTGTTCTTGATGCATCATTCAGTGCACAACGCAGGAAAATCCTTCTAATTGTAGACAATTGTGCCGCTCATTCTTTTTGAGGAGTGTAAAGATGGGTTTTACCCGCCCTAACTGCAGCCTCTTGATTTGGGTGTGATCAAGTGTTTCAAGCTGGTGTTCAGGAACAACTGGTGCAGAGAGCTGTATGTCTGACGGACGAAGGGAAAAGGGTTCAACTCAAGATCGACATCCTGGAGGTCAATCTCTTTATTGTTTCAGTGTGGCAACAAGTGGCTCAGTCTACAATCCAGAACTGTTTTACAAAGTGTGGCCACATGAGGGAAGATGTTCAACTGGGGAATAGCGCCGCTGGCATGAACTTTTATTCGTATGTGTCTGTGGACCAGGAGCTTGTGAAGTGTGGTGTGTTTTGTGTGGAAAAAATGTGTGGTGAGCTGGGAAGTGGAAGTTGCTTGGAGGAGTGGCAAGATGGTGGTGAGGATGACGACGAAGCTGAGCCTGAACCAGTTCGGAAGCACTTCATAGGTTTTAGACCATGATTGCGGTTGTGTATGGTCACAATATCACCGAAAGAGACCACATTGTTGATATTATTGAAAGTTTATTGTTCAATTTGAAAAGGAAAGGTTGTACTAAGCAAATGAAGATTTATAACTTTTTTAAAAGAAGTAATGAGAAGTGGACTTAACAGTGGAAACAATAACATTATTTGTGTACATTTTTGAATTAGTAAATAAATATAAGCAAATCTGATAGTTTTTACTAATATTAAATAGGTTTCCACATTTATTGTTTTCTCTTATTCTCTTTTTTCCAGATTTCCTACGAAAATAATGAATCGAGATTTCACGGTATTAGTGTTACAATTTTTTTCAGCTAACAATGAAGTCCTACAAAGAACAATAAACAGCAAGAGAGATTCAGACATTATTTTTATCCTCTTCCTGATGAAGCTGTCTGTGACAAAGAAAGCTTGAAGAATAAAGTTTTATCATCATCAACTGTTTCCAGCCAGTGGCCAGGTCGGTTTATTAAAATGCCTCCAGCTTCCTCTATCATTCCACCACTCATTATTCGCCTCTCACTTGCACACTGTTATCTGCTCCTCCCATCTATTTCTTGGCCTCCATTGTTGTATTTTCCTTACAGTTCCATCATTTTCTTTGGCATCCTCTCTTTTTCCATTCTCATGATAACCCATTCCATCTCTCAATCTTGCTTCCACTACTATCTCATGTATTCCCTGTACCCCCACTCTTCCCAGGATAACTTCATTCTTAATCTTGTTTCTTCTCTTGACAGCTAATATGCTCCTCACAAACTTCATTCCCATGGCCTCCACCTAGTTTCTCTTACATGCAATGTACATGTTTCTGCTGTATATGGGATAATGGGTACAAAGTATGTCCTGTACACCCCTTCCTTACACTTCAAGGGCGATTCTCTTCTCCATATCAGATCTCTTACATACCTTTAGAACAACTCTCTCTGCTGTCTCCTCTTCTCATTAGATCCTCTCTACTTTCACCTTTCGCCTCAATCACGCTTCCAAAATATTTTATGTTCCATACTTTTCTCAGTTCTACTCCATTAACCTTTATAGCTTTACTAGGCCTTATCCTCACCATCACTTCACACTTTGCCATGCTAAATTTCACTCCACACTCTTTCACATCCTCATTTCATTCCTTTAACTGTTCCTGTACTTCCTCTTCCTTCTCCCCCCCATACCATCAAGTCATCAGAAAACATCAGCTTTCATTTTTTCGTGCCACTTTGTTCATGACCATTTTCATTACCATTAAAAATAGTAGTGGTGAAAGGTTATTCCCCTGCTTCACTCTATTTTTTATTTGGAATCATTCTGTCCTTCCACTCTCTGTCTTAACATGACTCTTGTTATCCTCAAACATGCTTTTCACTCTCATTCCTCATTCCTCTTTCTACTTTGGCCTCCTCCATCACTTTCCAAGCTTTATTTCTATCCACGCTATCATTTGCCTTTCTCACATCCATGAATACCAATAACAAGTCTTTCCCATAACTTTTTTCCATCAGCTTTCATATGACAAAGATCAAGTCTATTGTAAGCCTCTGTTCTCTCTCCACCATCCTTTCATTTTATATCTTATTCTCTTTTCCAGTATCTTTACGTGTGCCATTTAAGAGTAAAGTGTATTTAACTATAAAGTATTAAGTTGTATGTTCTACTAGATTTTCAAGGCCAGTTATTAACAGTCACAAAAATAAGCTGGATAATTTCCTTTCAATTCCCAATAGAGATAAGCTGGATACTTTCCTTTCAATTCCCAAAAGAGATAAGCTGGATAATTTCTTTTCAATTCCCAATAAATATGAGTCGAATTCACTATTTTATGAAACCAAATTTCAAATGTGAATCATAATTTCACCCACAAATTTTAAATTTGAATAAAATCTTAGAACACATGGTAACTTTACAAACTACTCTAACACTGACACTTAACAAGGTTGTGTACCAAAATAAATGTTTTTGCTCAATGCACTTTTTTCATAAATAAAACTACAAACAGTGTATTTCAATGAAGTATTTCGTGTGCGGTTACTATGATGACAAATCATAACTATTCATTTATGATTAAATAAACACAAAGTTTATTTATACAACTAAACAAAGAAATATGGTTCGATCTGATAAATAATTCAATCCAAATAAAATATTAAGCTAAATTACATCCATTAAAATCCAATAAAATAATGCCAATAAACAGTGTCCAAATACTGAATAGATTTTAAATATTACAAGATTAACAAGTTTGTATCGCCAAGTTTGATAATGGATCTATGCTAAATTAACTTTAAAAGTTAAATTATTCAAATATTTGACTTTTAGATTCAAATTTCCAATAAAATTCCATCAAATCCAAATTCAAGATCTATTTGGATTGGAAATTTCAAATTTGTTAAAAATCTTTCAAATATTAAGATTCAGAATTTCAAGTATAGTACAAATCCTAAGACGATTCAGATGCAGATTTGAAATTTTGAAGTTTCACAAGAGCGTACTAATTTACAATCTAGCCATGGTTATATTTAATCAATAACTATATCAATAAGATTATCACAAAACTTACACATCATGGCGTGAGTACGAACCTGAGGTTTGACAACATACTGTCCTTTGATGGCAGAGCTGATGTCAAGTGAATTCTCAAATTCTCGTGTGAGTGACTCAATGGTGCTGGCTGGACTTGGTAGTGGAGACTGCTGCGTGGCGTACACAACCTCTTCGACTGTCGGGGGCTGGGTTAGTTACACACACAACACACATGGTAGTTAGGGCCTACATCATTCTTGTTGATAGAGGAAGGGTAAGAAGGGTAAGAAGGGTAAGAAGGGTAAGAAGGGTAAGTAGGGTGTAGTAAGAGCTTTGTGTGGGGGGAGAGGAAGATTAACAAGCAAGACTAAGATGGTGTGCTAAATGTTGGGGGATAGTTAAGAGTCTGCCAATTCTGTTATAACTAAATATTTTCAAATCTCATCCTTTGGAATATAACACTGAGCTATGGTTTATATCGTCACTTCTTTTTGCTCTACATACAAACCCCTGTAACCCACAATTTTACTAACACTTTGAAATATTTACAATAATAATTCAAACCCATATAAAAAAAAGAGTGTCAAGTGAGATTTTAGATTCCTACAAACATTACATCTATATGAATTGTATAAGAAAATAAGGATATTTATTTAAGGTGCTATTTTTTACATCCATTACTGTCTCCATCCTGTGGCATGGCTCAGTTTTTTATTCAAGCCATATATTTTCCACTACCTGTTTGCTAGGCCTGTCATAGCTTCATATGCATTATACTCTAAGTTGTTATTGTTTTTGATAAATGTTTTTGTCCATTGGTTACCTAATATTATACAATAGGAGCCATTAGTGCCCGTTACCAAAGTTATAGTGAACTATTAATCATTTAAACATTACCTAATCATGCACCAGAATAAGAGTAAATATTTATCCTCACCAGGTTTAGAATTATATAAAATACAGAATCTCAACATAATGAAAATAGCCAAACCTCATAAAATCCAATAAACCTAACATATTGTTTTCCATATGTACTTATGTATATTTTTTAATTTATATTTTATTCATCCAAGTGTAAATATCTTCAACAAAGTTGAATTCAAATTGGTTTCTAGTTTGTTAGAAAAACAAACAAATAGCAATCTAAAGCAGCACTAAGCTCAAAGCTCACACATTTTCATGCCACTGATTATTCATCCTCTTACAGTGAGTGTGCGAGGAGTCTGTACTCTACTCTTTTTCTTCCTACGGGGTGGGGCGATGGGCGCTGTAACACCCCCTCCATCCAGGGCTACGTCGAAACTCTTGCCATTGCTTCCTCCAGTGCTACTAGTCTTGGTGCTGGCGATGACGTCTGGCTCCTGAAGTGGTGTCTGACCTGGCTCTATTGTTTGAGGCACATCTGCTGGTGTGTCAATGCTATCTGTACTACCTGAACATGGAAACAACAAACTGAGATATCTTGTTATAGCTAAAAGAGGAACCACAAATGGGGGAAATGTATTTTAGTGTAAAGAGCTAAGGAAGGATAGTGAAAAACAAGAAGGTCATAATTTAAAAAATAAAATATATTATTAATATCAAAACTTCTTTTTGCTTTACAAATCGTGGGGCGTTTCAAGGTCAAAATGAAAAGAGGACTAACCCTCCTTCATTGTCATTGAGCTGGCTAAAACCACGATTCCCGCAACCCTCTCTCCCTGACTTTTTTTCGCCATTCAGTCTATTATTAGACCAGCACACTGTATGACCAGTACACTCCCAGCTTGCTCTACACACAAACCCCTGTAAGCCACAATTTTGCTAACCCTATGAAATATTTATAATACACATATGTACATTTAAATACAATTTAAAGTTAAATATCTAGGAAATTTTTGACGCTACAACTGAGTGGTAGTGACGCTAAAACAGAGTTATTTAAATAATTTTAATAGATGACAGTTTGACCGGAATGCTGAAAAAATGATGCTACGCCCGAGTTGATGAAATAGCCGAGGCCATTATAAACAAGTTTGACTGTAATACCTATGACTCTTCAAATAATTCCTAGCTGTTGATTTATGTAAATCTTTCTTCTATAACGAGTAGCCTTTTATTAAGGAAGTTGGATGAGTGGTAGTGTGCTCAACATAGCACGAAAGGTTGGGGCGTTGTTTTAAATCAGTGTTTCCTGAACATTTTTTTTTTTGGATTGTGACCTTAAATAAAATATGTTCCCAGTCTGGCAACCCAAAGGGTTTAAATTGCCTATTATTGTCATATTAGTGTTAATTACATTCATTTAATTGAATTTATTTAAATAACAAAAAGAGAATTATTTTGATAACTTTATAGTCAAACAAAATGTAAAAAATTGTGACTTTGTTACAGTGATCAATTGGTGACCATTTCAGTGGCTACAATAATGTTGTTTCATTCTTGGGGAGAGTTATTTTAAGTTTTTATTTTGTATCTATAAATGTGACTAGCTAAATTGAATTGATTTCAATAACTTTTTTATCTACAAATAGAAAATTACACAATATGTTCTTGTGGAAAATTTGGTCAGTGACCAAAACAGATTTTTTCAGTGAAAACCTTGATGCTGCTTCATTTTATAAAAGAGCTGTTCCCAATTTGAGTGGTATGTTGATAGGCTGAGTACAACACAAATCATTTTGGGGACAATGACCATTAAAAGTCCTGAAAATTCTTGTTACAGAGGTAGACTATATTGTAAAAAGAGGGGAAAAAAGCCTTTCCAGCTTCTTAAGTCAGAATGGACTTGTCTTTGAGCTGGGCCCAAAGTTACAGGTATAGGAAGGCCCCAAAAAGTTGTTTCAACAATGTTGCTTTGTCAGTATTGCAGTAAATCTTTATAATGTTCAAGTTTGATGAAGTGTTTGTAGTTGTAATATTTTATAATGTCCAAAAGAAAATTTGAGACCTTCCCGTGACTCTTCAGAATACCCTTGCGGCCCTCATTTGGTTCATGAGCCAGGATTTGGGAGACCTAAGGGCACTTGTGTGACTTACTACTCGATCTTTTTCAGATAACTCCAATAGGGCTACCAGTCCATTAAAATAAATAGGCCTATTTGTTCATAATAGACATTGGAAAGTGGAAATAAAATCTAAAACATTTATTAGACATCATTTTGTAAAAGAGGAAAAGGTTTTATGACTTGTATCTGAACTTGAACTTGCTAACAACTTGTTGTGAAGTATGGCTATGGCATATTATAAAGTTCAATGTTGTCAATTTTTAATTTCAGAGATCTATCAATCTTCAACTCCTTACATTCCTCTTGCTCTTTGAATGGTAAAAAGCTCAGCAGAAATTGGATTACAAACCCAATTCAACAATTGTATGGTGAATCAGAATTAGAAAAGTATAAACTAATTATTTCCTGAACTAACTATAAATGTTCCAAGATTAAAGGTTGAAGTTCTTTTTCTGTGCTAAATTCTTTAACATTTGGAAATATTTCATTCAAATAATTAGTAATTTTGGTAAATCATAACTCTAATTTCACGCAAAAACATTCGACTTTTGTCACATGCATTAAAAATATTATTAAGTAAGAAAATCGGATGACGAATGACTGCCTCTAGTACAGGCCTGGCCAACCCAAATCATTCTGCGGGCCACTTTGACAATTTATAATTTTTTGCGGGCAGCACATAGAGTAAAACACTATTTAAAAAAAATAAAAATAAAATTCAATACAAATTAATTTTTTTCACTAACTTTATTATTTATCTATACCAGTGAGATATTTGCTTTTCTTTCTGATCACTAAAATTTTTTTGAGCCTACAATATTGGTAGGTCCACATCTTAATTGATTTTCAAGATTTTCATTTTTTATTTAAGCTCGGGATCTAAGTTTATTAAATTTCATTTGCAAAAAAAGTTTCACAATCATAATGTGGATTCAAAGGCACTCACAATTTGTTGTGCAAAAAATCTTAATTTGGGATACTTTTCCACTGTCACATATGTATTGTAAAAGTTGATTTTTGATGTCATGGCGGGAAACTGTTTTAATTCAGTGTTTCACTGTAAATCAATTACTTCCATCTGCAGAGTTTCGGGGACAGTAGGACCATCAATGTGAAGTGGAGAACAAAATATCTCAAGCATTTTATTAAATTTTGCGAGTTCTAAGAAACGACAATCAAATGCGGCTGAAAGTTTTTTATTTCATCGGCATACTTTGATAAATTCCTATAGTGATCGTTTTTGAAGTCATTTAGCAATGAAAAATGTTGAGCATTGTTATTTCTAAGTTGGCACTCGAACAAAAATATAATTTCATTTGGAATGCTTTGCAACTCGTTCTTAAACAACTTTACAGCTCCTTTATTTTTCTCAATCATAGCCGGTGCTCCATATGTTGTTAGTCTGGAAAGCGCCTCTAAATTCAAACTGTTGTCGGACAAACACTTATGGTATGGCTTGGAAAACATCTGCCCCCAGTAGCGGGTTTTTTTCAAACTGAAAAGGTTTAGCATTTTTTCTTTCGCTTGAAAATAATTGTTAACTCCACAAATAAATACCACATGTTGAGGTGTGTTCGAAATATTCATACTTTCGTCGAACTCTGAAGAATAAGCTTTGAATTCTTGAATCCAATCTCGCAAAGTCACCACTATTTCAGCTAAAATATCATTAATAAGACGACATATTGTTTGACGTGACAAACTTATGCATGAAAGTATTTTACTTTTATCGGGCAAAACATTTTTTAGAACTGCTTCACTCTTTCACCACTTCCCCATCTGAAAATGGCTTAATTTTCTTTGCAATCAACATTGCGACTGAATAACTTGCTTTGACAATGTTAGATTTTTGATGTCACGATGAACTAAAGATTGTTTGCTGAGCCTTTAATTCAGATTTAAATGCAGCCAACTTACATTTTTTCATTTATTTATTGAATGTCACAGACTCAACAGTTTCGTTTCATGAAGCCTTTTAATATTGTATTCCTTAAATACAGCGACTGACTCTTTGCAAATTAGATATCTTAATCTGGAGTTCTGTACTATGAATAAGTAACTGTTTTCCCAATGGCCACTGAACTGTCTGTTTTCTTCTATAACTTTAAAAAAATTAATTCTGAAGGGTCTAATATAAATGTATTAATTAATATTAAAATATATATAATTAATGAGAACAATTGCATCTGCAGTAATTACTTATTTAAATTAAACTTTAAAAACAAAAGTTTTAATCTTTCGAGATGTCAAGTCTTCTCTCCACTAAGAAGCTTATCCAACTGGCGCGAGAAGAAACGAACAAGATATAAGGGAGAAAAAGACACAAAACAAAATAACTGATGCAATCACACAATATTCATGTGATGATAGCAAGAAGTATGGTAGTATTTATAGCAAGAGAGCGAGCGAGAGAGCCTGCCTTACTTGTACTTGATAGCTCCCATTTTCCCTTCTAGGGTTTCCGGGGCAACGTGGTTCGAGGAAGAAAAGAAGTAATGGGGATTCAGGGAAGTAGAGCTTGTTATATTTCTTGTTATTTATCGTACCTAGCGTAGCTTGATTTCCCACTGATGTAGTTGGTAGCATAAAAATAATTTGGGGCAAACGAAGAATAATGTGGTGGGCCGTAGGTTGGCCAGGCCTGCTATAGTACCAACTTAATTCATGTTAATTTATGAATAGCGGCGCCCTAGGCAATGGTTACACCGTACACCTAATTTGTTGCCACAGTACACCATTAGTGGAACCCTCTTAGAAGACGCAAAATAAGAATGATTATTTGAGATCACTGCTCCCTTTTCCCATGTGTAAGACACTAGAAGTTTACTAGACCTGTGAGGCTATTATATACGTACATCGGCTTGTTCTCGATCACGGGTTAGAAAGATACTGTGAGGTTGCCGACATATGCTGTTATGTACACTCGTTGGAAAATAGCAACAATGGAAAGCTACCGAATTTTTTCGACAAATTAAAGGACCGGTCTACCCTGCCTGTTACCTTTCCGATAAGTTTGTAGTGGTTCATTTCTTTCTTCACTTTAAATATGGTTCTAGTTTTGCTATAATAGTGTCTATGTAAGTGTTTTATAGTGTCTAGTAATTTTCAAGTATTACATTTATTCTGGTTCCTACTATAGTTTTTCATCAAAAACTTTGTTTATTAGTTGTATAAAGTTTGTTAATGCTAGGTTAGATTTGGATAGCAAGTTGACCGGTGTGAATTGTCATCTTTTCATCATGTTAGAACTGGTATAGCTCATCAATAACTTTGTTTATTTCAGTCACCTATATTTATAGTTTGTTATTGTTAGGTTAGGTTTGGACAGCAAGTTAAACAGTGTGAAATGTCAACTTTTCATTGTGTTAGAATTGTCAAACAGTTTGAAATATTATTTATTTGTTTCTATAATCAGTTGTTTTCCAGTGTTAGATTATTTTTCCCGTTTCGCGACAGTTTATTTTTATTTAATCTAAATGCAAATATTAATAATTATAAAATAATTTGTTATGGAAGCTCTCATTCATCTTCAATTAATTGGTTTAAGAAGAAAAGCGGCTAGACAAAAGAATTTGAGTGCGGAGACGGATGCTTCGAGACATTAGCAATCCATTTGAACTCTTGGAGAGATCTTTTCAGAGTTTTTTTTAGAGAGAGTCGCACTATAGATCAGGATCTCTGTGTTGAGAGGCAGCCTCCAAGGTAAGTAAATATTAAATAGGCACGCATTGCGAAATTTGAATTGTGAATTTGTCTTTGGCTAAGTAGGCCGGCTCTAGTATGTACTGCGGGTGGGATTCTTTTCTTTCCTCTGTCAAAGTGTGATAAATTTTATGTTTTCTAGTACTTATACACACAGCATCATAAGCAAATTTATAATTATAACAAAACAAGTATTATGAAAAAATTAAAAATCGTTAAAAAAAATACTTAGAAAACACACCAAATTGCAGTGCGGTCTTTTAGAGTCATATTCTATTAGGCTGTCATCTTCAAATCCTTCTAACAAAAATGTTCTAAAGATAATAGTCGAGACATAAAGCCGAATAAAAGGTAGTAGAAGAATTAAAATATGTTAATTAATTAGTAAAAAATGATTAAAATAAACATAAAATGCCCTTCCTAAAACTAAAATAATTTTTTTTAAAACACGCCTAGAATTACGAACAAATATAGCACTATATAAATTAACAATAACAATTTTTAAATAAACGGTAAATATTATATAATTATTCTTAACTAACTAATAACATTTTAATTTAAAGTTTAAAAGAAAAATGAAGCGAGTATTAAAGCGTCTGCTCCTAAAAACAACAGAGAAACAAAAGCAAGGCGCAATGAGCTCTGTTTAATATACGAGGGGCTATCAAAAAGTTTCAAGACTAGTTCTGTAAAATGAAAACAAAGTGGAGTATGTGCGCTGGTGTGGCAAGCTGTGGCCTTCATTTATCAGTATGACAAGTGTCATAATTCTGTGTAGACCAGTGAGTGTGTTACGTTTATTTGATGACGTTCACAGGTGCATTTGCGATTTTATTATGGATCGCAAACTCGAGTAGAGAGTGAACATCAAATTCTGCGTCTTACCCAGAAAATTTGGAACAGAGACCTTCCAAATGATGTAGCAGACTTACGACAATGAAACTACGAGCCACCCGGTGTGTTTTGAGTGGCACTCACTCTTCAGAAGCTGGAGAATGTCACTGAACGATGAAGAGAGGTCAGGGTGACCTTCCAAAAGAATCCAGAGATTGTGGGCAGAGCTAGGCAACTTGTGAGTGAGGATCGCCGGATGACCAATAAGGACATTTCTGACATTGTGAATGTGTCATACGTATCAGTGCGGACAATCCTCACGTCCATTTTTAGCATGCACTGCATTGCCACCAAGTTTGTACCCAGGCTTCTGACCCTCGAAAAGAAGGAGCACCATCCATAAGTCTGTAAGGAACTCCATCAACATGCCCTGGATGACCCAACCTTCATGTCGAGGATCATCACTGGAGAGGAGAGTTGGATCTACGGTTACGACCCAGAGAAAAACAACTATATTCGCAGTGGAAGAGCCTCCCAGATCTCCAAGACTGAATTTCCGGGTTTGTGCTCGTGGAAGGTCGCCCTAACCTCTCTTCATCTTTCAGTGATGTTTTGCCCCTCCTGAAGCACGAGTGCCACTCAAAACACACTGGATGGCTCGTAGTTTCATTGCCCTAAGCCTCCTGCATCATTTGGAAGGTCTCTGTTCCAGATTTTCTGAGTAAGACGTAGAATTTGATGTTCACTCAATGCTCGAGTTTGCAGTCCTTAATATAATCGCAAATGCACCCATGCACATCATCAAATAAACGTATGTAACACGACCACTGGTCTGAATGATGCCACTTGTCCTACTGACAGATGAAGGTCACAGATTGTCACACCAGCACAGGCATCCCTATGCATAGGTACATATGGAAAACAATATGTTAGGTTTATTGGATCCACTCTGTTTTAATTTTACAGAACTAGTCTTGAAACTTTTTGATACCCTCTCATATGTTGCCAACTTTAGCAAATAGTGAAGTGATGAAATAAGTAACTAGATATTGTCGGAGACAGTTGGGATCAATACCACTCCAATACCGAGTAACATACAGAATTGCTCATGTGGTATCTTTACCGTGGATTGGCCGGTGAGTGCCGATATCAACACTCAAACTGTTATACGCACATAATACTTTTAATACTTTTATATTGATACTTTTAGGTTTGATTAGTTCAATCCTAAATTCTTTATAAGCTTGCTAAAAATCCATACATTATACAAGCAAATGGTGGTACAGTTTCTGAATATCTCAACCTTGGTAAATAAGATATATTATTTACAAGGACACCAAAATATCGCAATACATGTTTTTTACAAATATTTACCTATTTACTTCTGCGGCCATTCAAAACGTAGCCGGTCCTTAGCCACATGCACAACCGCCTTCCACCCCTGCCTGTTACTCGCCCTTGCCTCCTCCACACCTAAACTATTCAGGTCCTTCCTTATATCATCTCTCCATCTGTTTCGGGTCTGCCCGGTGGTATTTTACCTTCAGGTCTTCCTTCACTTACATCCTTTATCAGGCTATATACCCTTCTTGGGGCATGACCAAACCACAATAGTCTTCTGCTCCTAATGACTGATGTTATGTTTGGTTCTTTGTACCATTCCCTGATTTCACTCAAATATTTACTTAGCACATTAGAATTAATATCAAAGTATTTTTAAAGTTCATTGTAGCATTTTTGAATGCAATATACATAATAGAAATAAAACAAAATTTATTACTAGGCTTTTTATATGTGAATAATGGGCAATGATGTATTTTAATAAGAATTAACACAATCCAACTGTACACCTTTTTTCTAGTAGCAGATTACATTGTTATTTGCTTAAAATTGCCAGTAAAAATTTTACCTAATATTTCTTCTTAATATTACTATAAAAAATCCAAGTTTCCAATCTAGAAAAAAAAATATTTCCCAGACCAACGGCAAAGAAGACGAAAATTAGGCCTATGAATTTGATCTGTTTGGCATGACAGTCAATTTATGACAAAAGGCTAGTATTATTTAAAATTTAAGAATATGAAATTTAGCCGTACTTTTTCTATTCACTTAAGGTTGAGTTTATGTTTTAAAATATTTTTAGCCAAAAAATTACTTTATATACCAACTTTTAATACCAAAACCCAACTTTTTAGTTTAGGAAATCCTGTTATTGTATTTACCACTTAGATAAGGGTCTCTAATTACACATTAAAAATAAATATCTAGCTTGTTGAAAAGCTTATAAATAGAATTCATAAACAAATCGGACACCATTTTATTTAGTGATGATTAATATGGAAATGTCTCGTGGGTCAGTAGTAGTGAGGTAACAGATGGGTATGGCCCAGAGTCTAGACAACTCTTGGCTCCACCACTTTATAATTAAGTGTTCTGTCCAGAGATAGGTCCAGTGACAAGAAGTGATATATTAGCGTTTCAGCCTCAAAGTAAATATAAAATTAATCAATACTTATGCTTCGGACTATAAATATTCTTATAACAAATTGGTCTTGTGGAATGTAAGAGTGAGACTTGTTTAAAAAAATTCAATACAGTGGATTATTACATTTTTTAGTCAATTTTAGCATATTTTCATAAACCATACAAAATATGTAAAAATAAGTGCAAGCCAGGTCTCAATTTTACATCCTTCCTTTACAAAATAAAACAAGTCTTTGTTACTGCAGTGTATTTAAAAGGATGCATTAGATAAGTTTCTCATGCAAACCAGTAAATGCATCATCTTGAGACAGGCTCTTAGGTAATATTGTAATTCTCCCAAAGGTCTACTTTAGATTATAAATCAAATTAGCAACACTTGGCAAACATCACAGTCAATTACCTGTATCATGGGAAAATAAGAAATGAATTAATTATAGCAAAAGTTTATGAATGCCTATACTCTAAAAAGACTCCTAAGTTGATTAGTTTGGAATGTCAATGTCAGGTTTATGGTACTACTAGGTTTATGTTTTTAAGAGTAACCATGATTTTTGATATTTTTTTTGTGCTCTGTAACTTAAACCCTGGCTAGGCTATTAACATATTTATAATTGTGGAGTAAGCAAGAAAGGCAACATTTTATATGAAATGTACCTACACTTACATAAATGGAGTGTGGAAATCCATTCAGGAAAAAATATTCCAATACTCCTGGGCAGAATCGAAACCTGACCTACTCGTCACTAGCAAACTACACTAGACAACCTTAGCTTACATATTACAACTTTTGTTTGGATTCATCTTGAGTACCAGGTTTATGACTTATACCTGAAGTTTGCCGAGTGAGCACAGAGGAAGGGCCGCTGGGTGACTTGCGAATGTTCTGGGAGGGGATAGAGGATGTCTCAGACGAGGAGTCATCCTCTTTTCCAGCTGATGCAACGGTCAGAACTGACGAGGTCAAGTGACTATCCCGCAGCATGACGCCCACTTGCAACAACAATGATGGAAGCCATGATAGGTCTCACAAGCATAATCAAGTCAAACACTTTTTGTTATTGCTTTGTACTAGCTGCACTGTACATGGCTGATTGGCAAGTAGGTTGTCAGGGATAGGGATAGGATACCCTTCAGGGGCCTACTAACAAAACTCATACAAGTCCTATAATTTGTAAGAAATATTTTACACTTGCATATTTTCTGTAACACAAGCACATTTGTAATTAAAAGTTCAGGACTTGTAGCTATAAGTAAAATTCCACCCTTGTAGACTGATTCTGTAACATAAACTCACTAACTTGTAAGTTGTGCTACAGAAAAGTCAACCATTGTTAGCATTTTTCTATAAGTCTAAGACCCTGGGTGGAAATTCTTTACAAGTGCTCCTGTTATGAAAACTTGATGTTTTTTTAGGTGTTAAATTATTTAAGTTCATGTTAATATAAGCTCCTAGGGCCATATACAAGAACATGACTATGAGGGGGGACCCAAAAGAAACCGGATTGAAAGCGCGTGGCCGTTAGGCATAGAAGAGAGTTCTCCCGCTAGGTGGCTCTACTAGAGACCTTCCCAAATCAGTTGTCCAAGCAGAATTTGCGTGGAAGGTTACATTTGATTGTAGTTGTTTTTTTCAACTGTTCTTGTTTGCTGCCTGCGAAATCGTTATGGCAGATTTAAAAGAACAAAGAGTTTGTTTGAAATTTTGCTTCCTGTTAGAAAAATCAACAACGGAAGCTTACCAAATGCTTCAACAGGCTTTCAAGAAGGATGCTATAAGCCACACACAAATTTTCTAGTGGTTTGGGTGCTTTAAACGTGGCGAGATTAGTGTTGAAGATCATGCTCATTCTGGGCGCCCTTCATCATCTCGAAATGACGAAATCATTGAAAAAATCCGCCAAAAAATCTATGAGGATCGTCGTTTCACGATCGACAAAATTTCAGAACTGACAGGACTGAGTTGGAGCTCGTGCCAGCAGATTTTGACTGAAGATTTGCAAATGAGACGTGTTGCTGCTAAGTTTGTTCCTCACCTGCTCACACAGGATCAAAAAAATATTTGTCTGAATTTGAGCCAGGACTTGAAAAATCAGATTGAAAGTGACCCAAACTTTTTGACAGGTGATGATTGATGGTGTTATGGATATGACCCTGAAACCAAGCAAGGGTCTAGCCAGTGGAAGACCCCCTAATCCCCCTGACCAAAAAAAGCTAGACAAGTGAGGTCGAATATTAAGAAGATTTTTTTTTCCATGTTCGTGGTATTGTGCATCGTGAATTTGTCCCCCCTGGTTAGAATGTTAATCAGCATTTTTATTTAGAAATTTTAAGACGTTTGAGGGAGGATGTGCGAAGGAAACGCCGAGAACTCTGGTGATCAGGTGACTGATTCCTTCACCATGACAACGCCCCCGCACAAACGGCCTTGTCTGTGAACCGCTATTTGGGCTCTCAGGGGTGGGCTATAGTTCCCCACCCTCCGTATTCGCCAGACCTAGCCATGTGCAACTTTTTTCTGTTCCCGAGAATGAAAAAAATCTAAATGGAAAGCGTTTTGATGATGTGGAGGCTGTAAAAACAGCCTTGCAGAGGGCACTGAATTATATCAAAGTTGAGGAGCTCCAGAGGTGCTTCAAACAGTGGGAAAAAAAACTGGACAAGTGCATCACATCTAATGGAGAGTACTTTGAAGGAGACTGAAAGAATTTTGTAAAAAACTTAATAAATTAATTTTTTAGAGCAAAAGTCCAGTTTCTTTTGGATCCCCCCTCGTATGTGGATGTTTAGTGGACACTAGTGTGTGTTTGCTTGCATCATCATAGGTTAAAACGTGGAGCGATAGTGTACTCGGGACCACATTGTTGGTCCACTAAGCATTCATTAACGTTCTTGCATACCGCCCCTAGTGTATAGTATTATGTGAAATGTGGATGATGTAGGACAATGAAGACAATGCTATATTAAGGTGCAAGACAGCCATACAGATACCAGTTAAGAAACAATTTTGTATGAACAAATGACTTTGAATTTAAAGAAAAATTAAGCTTAAGTACATTACAATTAAAAAAGGTTTTGGCTGAAATCGGCAGGACTCTTCAAAATAGAACAAATATATTTCACTATTTGCCAGCCAAATAAAAATTGCAGATTGGGCAACATTGGTTTGGAAATGGTGGCCAATATCATTGTCTAGCTGATATCCATCCACGCATGAAGTTTAACTGTCAACAATTTATTTAATAGGACTGTCAGATGCCAGAAAACACTTTCAACCTCATTTCAGATTTTCATGCCATAGCTGGTTTTCTGCAAGTTTGTGGTGGAGTTGTTGACAATCTCCTAATAAATATAAATGCTCCAATAGTTGATGAACCTGCTTTTGTGGATCAATACCAAAATCACTTCATAAATTGCATGGATTTATGTAGACCAGACTTAGATTCTACAACACATGTAGTGACTGGACAGGGAGTGTGCATGACGCATGTGTTTTGAGACAAAGAATGGAAAGAGGCTAAGGATCGTATCCTGACGAGGTCATTCTTGGTGATTTGGCTTACCCCTTGAAAGATTGGCTTATCCTCCCAAAATACAATAACATAAGTGACATTGCACACACAAGGTTTAACTGTGCACACAAACGCACTGCATTGGAATGTTAAAAGAAAAATTCATCTGTTTGCATAATTTGCACGTGAACCCGGTGTTTGCGGCCAATGTCTTCTAATGCTATGTAACTTTGTATAATGTGTCAAAAGATAACAAGGAGGTTCATTTTGAGTGTGAAGAGGAGAAAGCTGATGGAATTTGTGTGGATGAAAATGAGTAAGCTGGTCATAATCCTCCTCCTATTGGTGCTCTAGCTAGAGCTCGGCAATTAATTCAATACTTTAGGTAGCCCTTTCCTCATTTCTATGAAACTTCACTGTACTAAATTTGTTTTTCTCTCGATTTAGTACAAACGGATTAATTATTCGCTATACTAAAGATTTATGAATTTTCTAAATGAATGCGATCTTATTGATACTGTAACTAACCTAGTATTAGTAAGTTGTTGATTAGGTGCATTAGCCCAAATAATTTCACTATGTGTAAATCAAAACAACCTCCAACAAAACCTAAGGAACAAATTTAAAGGATTTGTTTATAAAGTAATAACAAGTATTGTGGAATTCATCTACAATCATTGTTAAATTTCCATCCTCTCGACTCTCGTTTCTAAGTTTGTGTTCCGTAGACTTGTGTTGTAAGCCCCGTGGGTCTGCCCTTATACTCACTCACCAGAAACATCAACTAATCTTACAGTTAGTTAAAATTAAAATGTAATTTTTTTAAGAAATTAGATGGAAAATAAAGATATGTTAAAGTACTAGATAGTTGTTGATTATAATATAATAATCTATGCTAAAAGGCAACTAAGTAATCTTTTGAGCCAGTCAGTAGTCCAAGGCACTTTATGTCAACTTTAGACGGCCATTTCTTGACTTTTGATGTCACAAATCATACATGGCATTATTCATTTAAGAATCACAAGGCCACCTTTTTAAATATCACATTGATAAAGGTACAGTACAGGTGTTAGGGTTTGCCCCCCACCTTTTTCACCAGAAATTGGATCCTAAATACATGCCTAGATGAGTCAGAAAATAAATAAAAATAAATGAAAGTATTTAAATAAAAAGAGCTGGATGGACAGTTACCTGTAAGTTATGATAAAATAAAACTGATTTAATTTGTTAGTCAATTTTCTTGCTATTTACAAATGTAGGCTAATGATACTTAAAATAAGGATAACTGTAAATGAATAACTTTAGTAAATGCAATGTATAAAAAGGTACTTCAAATTTTTAATGCTTGTGAGAAAAAAAATCTCACCTGTTGGATCAATAGAACCACTAAGAATCCTCCCCACACGACCCAGTGAGGTCATGCTTTGCACACTGAGCGCATCATGCTCGATGATGCGGAAGGGGTGTGAGGTCTTGGTGGGGGCAGCAAACACCCCCTCCCCTGAAGAAGTCTGGCTGTCAGGAGGGGATCCATTGTTTATCATTGTATCATCATCCTCTGTCTGCATCCTCTGGCGCAGTTCCCGGAACCTACGCCGGCCAAGATGTGGCTCGGGTTTCTGCTCAGAGTCCTACAAGAGACCCATAGGTCAGCCAAATACATTAATAAAGTGCTCTTTCAAACCTCAAATTTAATTTTGTATAGAATTTATAGAATTTCACATATAAACTTTAGCTATTAATATGTTTTATGTTTTCCTACAATGTCTACAAACCTATACTAGTTACCACACAACTTAAACCAGTATCGGGTGGGTCTTAGTTCAAATTCTGGTCGGGTACACTAAGCCTAGGGGTGGTTTTTTCATTTTAGTTTTCCCACTCTCTCCCTCTGAATTTGGGTGGACTTCCTCTATACTTTCTTTCTCCTCATTCTTTAAATTGAGCTGTTAACAACGGGTTTGGATAGTGATTAATAAAACACAATCTCTACAAGCATCTGACAAAATACTGATAGCTATTCAATTGCCTACTCAAGTACATTCAATCCCAACATTGACAAGATTTTGATCTCAAAGAAGATCCTCAAGTTTTCAATGTATAAAAATTATGCTCACTCCTTGGCAAATACGTTGGTGAGTGGATTCATATTCAAACAAGCTTACTATAGTTACTGAGAGAAAAGAAGTGAAGGGGGCTATGGAATTACATAGAAAATCACCGAGGAGAGGAAGGTATAAAGTGTTGAGTTGTAAAGCTTATTGTTAGGAATGAGTGGGAAGTGAAAAACAAGAGCTACAAATATCTAGTATCTAACTACCACAAGATGGGGGGGATAGGTTTAGAAGGAAATAGAATTGAACTTAGGGCTATGATATCTATAGGGATAACAGTGAGTTGGTCCATTTAGGAGTGGAAAGGGGTGTTAGTAGGGGGGTTATGAAGTGGATAAATAGGTGTAATACAGACCCTGTAGGCCTATGTTTACATTATTTTTATTTATTTGAGGTAGGTATTTAACGTGCACTTTCTGAACCGACTAATCATATCAGCACAAGAGAGCGAAAGGGCCTACCAATTTTGGCAGGAAAGGTATTTTAACACACCTTCCAGGATTATTTTACATGCCACAATTGACATGGGACCGGCGAATTTAATTCCCTTCAGAAGGAAGTTGTGCTACAGATTTTTATCACACAAGAAAAATCTGTATACCCGGTAAGGTTTGAAGCCACAAACATCAGATCCTGAGGCAAGCACTTTACCCAAAGCCTATTGAGGTCGACAAGATGCACAGCTAAAAGGGAGCTCGGTTGGGAATCCTTAAATAAGTCAATGAGGTTTGAGCTATTATGTAATGTGTAGGTCTACAGCACTGAGGCCCAGTTTCTTAGTCAGATTGATTACACCTCAAGTGCGGTGCTACACTACAGGATGACACCTACCTAAACTCATATAGAACATGGGCCATTCCATTCTGAACCTAGAAGGCCTAGGAGTCGTCCTATATTCAGTGAAGCACAGCACTTGAGACAAACTCAATCTGTGAAACTGGCCCTGAGAGGTGCAGGGGAGTTAGAATATTGGCCAAATACTAATGACTGGTTTAAAATGGACAAACTCGTGCAATGAAACTGTGAAGTCCAGGATGGAAGAGGGGCATATTAGGCCTATGTATAAGTTACCACACATGAAAATATTTGTTTGTGAATGTAATGGTAAAGGTCTGTGATGAGTTTATAGTGTCAAAAGTTGAACAAAGGCGAGTTTAGAATAAAAGTGAGTCTGAAATAATGATAGTGTTCTCACCACCAGACAGGATTACCCAGTAACAAAAAAAAAATATATATATTTTTCATGGATTACAGGTGGGCCCCTTCACCAATTGAAAGAGATAATGAATGAAACAATTTAGATCCAAGCTACTGTAGCCCTACATTGTTGGGTAATGCTGTCGAAGTTGCCATGTCAACTTCTATTAAGTTAGCTAACAATTTTTGTAGCAAAGAAATAATAAATGTGCTAAAAAAAATTGTATTTGTTTTATCTTACATCTTTGAGAGTTTCTTGAGAAGCTGATGAGGTAGAGCTTAACTGGTCAAAGAATTGCTCCTCCAAAATGGATTTTTCTGTTCTTTCCTCCAATTCAATTTCTTTGAGAGATATATTACTTTCAGAGTCAGTTCTTACAGTGACTTCTGGTTCTTTGTTAGTTTTTTTCCTGAAATCGGATAAGTTGTAAATATAAAATAACTATCATGGGGCTTGGGCATAATGACAAAAACAAAATAAGGGGGAGGGGCTCTCATGATGACTTACCAAGTCATGACCATCTGTCTGCTGAAAAACAATAGAATATACATTGGAATAAATACAACCGAACGTTAAAAAAAATTTAGTAGCACAAAACTTATATTTAAAGAGAAAAACTATAAAGTATTTTCTTTGACAAAGCTACCCACTCATTTTTGGAACAAGTTGGAAACACTGACAAATTCTGCTTTTGTGCCCTTTCATCAAAATGTTTATAAGCCCTACTTTACCTCGAACTACGATTTGGTGTCAAGTCTTCAGCGTCATAAAATTCATCGGAGTCACTACTCGCTGACATTTTTTTGCTAGCTATAACAATAAGGTTACAGTAATTAGAATTATAGGTGAAAACACCAGTTCATTTTCACTCTTTACTGAATGATCAGCCATTTCTGTTATGCACAGGTTATGCGGTAGCAAAAATTGACCAATGAGAAGGAATGATCGCACGCATATTTTTAAATGATTGGCCATTCTAAATAACCTCGAACCCAAGGCTTTTACCGTACAAAATTAAGATGGAGGACCTTGCAGTTGAAGTCTGCGGTGAGAACGGCGCCTATTATAAGGTATGTATCTATAAAAGTACTGTTAAATTTGTGTTTATATGGTTCTAGGTTTACGCAGTATTTCATTAACTTTATTATTTGTTTGTATTTCACACCCAAATCCTCAAGATTTTGAGAACCGATGCCTCGAAAGACATCGAAGAACGCGGCTAGGACGCCATGTCTCATTTGACAGGGCGTGATTTTTCCCCATGTGTTTCTTTTTAACATTTTACTCATTTTACTGGATGTATATGAAAGTTAAGGCCTTGAAAAAATATCTAAAATACTTAATTATTAATTTAGTATGTTTCATAAGCTTTGTCTGTAAAACAATATTTGTTCGTGGTTGCATAGAACTCGCTAACCTATCTGGCATCCTATTCGGTGTAAAACAAAATATATTTAGCGGTTTCAATCACCCCCCTCATTATTGTATTTAAACTTTTGATTTTATTAATAGAAAGTTAGTACATTTATTTAATATCTCGTAACGTATGTTGAATATTTCCCCGATATATGGCTGTTTTGAGTATCAAGTTACACTGCCAAGAGCAAGTACAATATCTCCCTTTATTGTGCTATGCCAAGCATTTAATTTACATGGATTAAATAAAATATATAGGGCCTAGTGAATCATATAGAAAATGTTGTCAAAAACTAGAGATCTTCGTTCATCACAAGGCTATGCATTAGGTAAAACTTAATTTGTTTCCAAAAACTTCAAATTATTTATTACAACTCAATTTATATGTTTTAATTTGATGTTGATATCAAAGAAGTCAGTTAAAGATATGTTCTATGCATTCTATATTGATAGTACGATTATTTTGGATGTAATGGAAATGCTTTTATTTTAGTTGATAAATTACAGATAGGCTAGGTTGTCAATTTTTTTTATCACCTTGTCTTACTACGTATTCTGGATGTATGTCTTTGTACTAATTACGCTAATAGGCTAGGGATGAGGAAAGTTGAATTTAGAGGAAGTGTACCCACATTAGCAGGGGGAGAGTGGGAAACCATTTAGGAGAAACTACCCTCGATACACCCGATCTGGATTGAACAATGATCTACCCATTTCTGGCAGACTAATTTCATGCAAGAGTGACGCCTTAGACTATGCGGCCACCAAAACGGGTCTCATATTAATTCATCAATATTTTGTTTTGTTTAGTAGGCTATTTCCTTTGTTTTTGTGGGCCTTGTAGCCTACATATTAAATAGTGTAAGTTTATATATCGTTTATTTATTTTCCAAAAAATCAACATTTTATGATTAATCTTATGGGCCTATCTTATGCCGGGATCATGATCAACTTAAAGTTAAATTAACGTAACTTAATGTAAAGGACCTAGTCGTGTGTTTAAATGGAGGTGATCACGATGCAGTTAACTTAATGTTGACTTGCAGTTAACTTAACGTAAGAGACGTCTTGGGAGGTCTTTTACTTTAAGTGAACGTTATTTGAAGGGTATCACATGATCTAGCCAGTCAATCATTATGCGAGTGACGTCAACAGGGCTATTTAGTAACTCATTTGTTGGTATTATTACCAAGGTTAATTCTTTAGCGTAAGTTCTAGTGATCAGACATTGAAACAAAATAATTAAACTAAAATAGGAAACCTAAATTTATCAAAAACGTTTTTTAATAGATATTTACTATATCGATTAAAAACTGTAAACATTCACAGATCATCACTGTACAAATAGTCCAAATCACAGATCATGCTATAGAATGAAGATGTTTGGCTCGAGTTATGTGAATCGTGATCACACATACGTTAAGTTAATGCTAAGTTGATCATGATCCCGGCGTTAACAGACTGGAAGGACCTTATTTAACAAATTAATAAAGCAATAAAGCCTACATGAGGCCGTTCTTGAAATTTAATACGGCGAATCAAAGCCTAAATAAGTAAATATATACCTATATATATATATGTATAAATAACATATTTTGACACTCTTAAAAAATTAATTGGTCAAAGAAACAAAATGACTATCAGCTATGTTTTTTGAAAACAGGGTTGAGAACACATGACACACCTAGAACTATATCCCAGAGCTAGGCCTAGGCCTATTTTTTTCTGCAAACACACAATAATAGCCTACAAGAACTACATTTCACCTTTTTATTTCTCATAATTTTATTATTATTATTTAGCACTGCGTCTTACTACCTGTTCGGGTTATACACTTAAGTACTAATTACGCTAATGGATTAGGAATTGGGAGGGTTGAATTTAGAGGAAGTGAACCCGCATTTGCGTGGAGGGAGAGTGGAAAACCATTTAGGAAAAACCACCCCAGTTCACCCGACCGAGATTCGAACCTCGATCTCCCCGTCCTCGACGGCCGAGCTCAACACGACTAGCGCGTTAGTTAACTACGCCACTGAGGCGGGTTTTTTTTTTAAAAATAAACCCTTTTACAAATAAGCAACAATTTTTTTTATCTAGTTTGAAGAAATCTTGTGTCTACAAATGAAAGTAGCCTACATGATGTAAATAACCTCATTTATATATGTAATTCTCCTGAAACGTGCGTTTTCAAATTATGAAATCGAAATTTTTCAAAATATTTTGTTCCACTTAAATAATTTTTTTTATAAATCCTTGACATACTAATACTAATACATTCATATTGGCCACAAAAAATAATTTAAGTTTCTTATGTCATAACGATTTGTATTCAGTATTGTACCTAAAAATGTAATTACTGTCCCTGAAAAGAAATGGTATCAAATTATTTATTTTATTAATATTATTTTAAAAAAAAAAATTTATGTTTAGGAATTAACGGTGTTAGGTTGATTAAAGTGAGCTATTTTTATTTTATTTTTTTATTTAATTCTCGATACAAGCTTATAATTTCACACACTTTATTGTTTTTATTAGATTTCAAAGTGATAACATTCTCTACTGTTCACACATTTATTTAATAAAATTAAAACACATAGAACCAGACATTTCCTTTTGGAAAACGCATCATAAAAGTTTGAAGTAGTTTAAATAATTAAGTAAAGCCATTTTATTCATACATGGACTGTATTTGTGCTGGGGGATGGTCGTTACAATCTGTGGAAATATATGACAATAAGAAGTCAATTAAAATAGAATAATGTAATTCATCCAAACATAATTAAAAACAGAGGCAGGTTATAGTCTAGATCCAGCGGTTCCCAAACTTTTTGAATCGTGGAGCACTTTTCAGGAGAAAAATTTGTCACGGAGCACTATAGTTGCCTTGATACTAATGATATGCACTGCATTTTTTTTGCTATATTTACCTAACTGCATTTTTAAAAGTTGTTAGTCGATATTTTATCATATAATAAAATAACAAATTATTTTTAGATTTCTAAATAGCTTAAATTTTGATATAAACTTAATTTTTCCCATTGAAAACCATTTAAAATTGTAACTTTAAATATCGTTTTCTCAAAATAATTTTGCACTTAAGTGTCTTTGGTATAAGGGCGACGATATTTTCTCATAGACTACATAAATAGATACTAAACCGAATTACAGCAGTATTCACATGGAAACGAATGTTTACACATTTGGACATGTTAAACATAAAGTTTTATTTCATTATAAATGTTATTTTCTCCCTTAATTTCAAAGAAATAAGGAACTTATCTACATAAACGCAAAACAACAACAAAAAACATAAATTGACCTAAAGCAACACATTTGATAACGAAAACAAAGTAGGTATTGTAAATCCACAATATGTTACCCGCACAAATAGTGTTAAAACCCTTTTCATGGCTGAAAAAAAAGTCACTTGGCATTAAAAAAAATGATAAAGTATAGACCGTGAACTTAATTTTCATTGAAAGGGATGGGACTGTTGTGTTTTGATCTGCACAATTTGGTTGTATCTAGTTGTATTTTAGACAGCTGCAACCAAATAATCTGGCTCTGCATTGAGCCAGGATCTTTTGTTTTAGTAGCCACATAGGCAGAGTGTCTTGATCCACATAAGTAAGTTATTGCAAAGGGAAGAAGGATTATTTTCGCTCTAGCTGACAAAATTTCAAATTCGTCTCGTAGTTGACATCAAAATTCTGGTAGTGACTTCTTGGTTGCAAATTTCTCTTTTACCGCAGAATCTGATTTCAAATCATTCAAGCACTCATATTGCTCTGATGCCAGGTTGGTTTTTCCGACATTCAAATAAATAATATTGCACTTCTACTTGATTTGTTTCGACTCTCGACTGTATACTGACTGAACCTCAGCTGACTGAAGGTGCGAAGAAACACAAGTTTGTAATATGCAATAGAAATTTCACAGAAAATTCTGGAAAGGTGTCAAAGCTAACAATCGTATCTGAAAGTGCGACGAAGTTCTCACAGAGACTGGGTTAACTGGCACCCTCTAGTCTCTCTGTCTAGTTTTGCCGCGTGCAGTCTGTAAATAATATCTACCCAATACTTACCTATACACAGCTCATGGACACACAAATTCATAGTTCGATATCTTGTCACATTTTTATTTATTTTTATTTCCAATCTATTCGCGGAGCACTTGGAGATGCTTTGCGGAGCACACTTTGGGAACCGCTGGTCTAGACCATTTAACAATATTGTTGGAGCACCACTGCTTCAAGTTTATCGATGCAATCATATTCAGCCTAACAATATAGTAAAATGTCTACTTGTAAGAAGCATTGGTGTGTCCTTTATTATGCACAAGATCTCTGCACGAACATTTTGGTGGTCAGGTGGCTTGTTCCAGAACTTGCCTCTCGTAGAATAACTCATTAAGCTGATTAACAGAACATTTCCCTTGTTCAACTCAACATTCAAAATAGACAAATATTTACCGAGTAATTGGTTTAGTATAATTTATTACATTAGTAGAAATACTAATATAGTCTACAGTATGTTTGCAGTATCATTCCCTTTCAATTGCTTTTCCATGTTCTTCAGGATTGTTTCTTATCTTTTGTCGCTGCTTGTAATGATATTGATTTGGACTGATATCATATTTTTAAAAAGTCATGGATGAAGGTATTTTTCAATTGTATGTAAATTATTCTTTTAAGACTTCATCCATGGAGAATCATGTGCTTTTCAGAAATAATGTAGAAGGATTGCACCATTAAAACTTTTTTTTATTTTAAAATTTAACTCTGTAGCATTTACCAAACAAGCAAGAGACGTTAGTTTTCTATACCCAATAGGAAGCTAGCCTTCAAGACACCACCTGTCGCAGGGGCGCTTTCGATCTGTTGGCTTTGACACTGGTCACGAGAGGGGCAAGGGGTATGTCATATATAAGCTGTTTGTGCGTATGAACACTTAGAGAGTGCCGGCAACATAAACCTAGAGAACGTGTAATATCATGACAGTACTACTAACTTAAATACAAAGAATACAAAGAAAATAATCTGTAGTTCAAGTAAAATTTTATAATTCTTCATAATATCTTTGTATCGAAGATAAAATCACTTCTATAAATCACGTGCAACATTAACAGTTTTATTTATTCAAGTAAAATATCGTAGTTAATGGCGCTCGATCACGGGGCTATAATAACCAATTATCTCACAATCAATTCACGAAACGTTTCAATTGGTGCCCAACGCGCAACCGTATCATAATAATTGGCGCTCGATCACAGGCCTATAAATACCAATTATATCTCAATACCGTATCGTAATAATTGGCTCTCGATCACAGGGCTATAAATACCAATTATATAACAATAAACCAAAATGTTATATGCTTTTGCTTTTTTTCTCTTTGAGCCATTGTTCTTTTAGAGAAAATGATTTATCCCCACAAATTCCTAAATTTGATGTTTTTTTTTATCTTTTTTGGATTCGTGTGTTGATTCATCACATTTTCACCTACAGTAACAAATAAAATTACTAATTACAAAAATAAATAAAAATGATCATTAAAAGTAGGTCATATGTAATACAATTTAAATTAAAAGCACAAAAACCTTTTACCAAAAATAATGTCATTACCATCCCGATAATGTCATTATCGTCCTTTAAAACATTGGGGACGATAATGACAGTGATGGTAATGACATTTTATGTTTAAAGCCTGCAGCAAGATGAATTCAAATGTTATGATTGAGGCTATAATTTCTTTTAATATAGGCAGGCATCCCACAACTGCTGAAAAATTGGTTGAATTTAAACTATAAAACTCTATTAATAACCAATAGGGATGGTAATGACTGTAATAAACATACCTGGGCATTACTGGATCTTCTGAATTCTTCAATTGCAACAAAAACTCTTCACATGTGTTTTTTCACTCTACAGTAGCTCCACGACTTATTTGATGCTGACTGACAGCTCACAGCTGACTTCTGACACTCAACATTTAGGTATATACCTAAATTTTGACTGTCAGAAGTTACAGCTGTTAAACACATGTATTTTGTAGATCATATGGTTCAACGTAGGGATTAATAATTTGGTCTGGTAACGTTTCAAAGCCGTCAGCTGTGAACTGTCAGTCAGCACCAAATAAGTCATGCATAGGGTTTACACAGGCGCAAAGATGGATACTGCTATTCAAATATATTTAGTTTACTGCTTTCAGAACATTCTGGTGGTTGGAGGAGGGAATTATAAACCAGGAATGGTAATGACACAAAAGGTTAGGGACAGCTATAAGAATTAGAAAAATAAAATAAAAACCATTTTATATTCGATATTAAATTCTTTTGTGCAAAAAGATTTGATTTTAACATTTTAAATTTGAGTATAGTAAAATTTAGTGTCCGAACAAACACATTCACCAGAAGTCATATTAAAATAAATAAATAATATATATTTTAAGACTAAATAATATATGAATAGTTATTACTAGGCTCCTTTCCAAGCAAAACCTAACCTTTGTTGCTGTAACCAGGCTACTCAGCTGACTTGTTCTAACCTTGCTATT
Source organism: Timema bartmani (assembly GCA_902151455.1). NCBI lineage: Eukaryota > Metazoa > Arthropoda > Insecta > Phasmatodea > Timematidae > Timema > Timema bartmani. The sequence continues at coordinate 162,213 of CABFWB010000489.1, read as the reverse complement.
GTTTCATTTACTAATAAATTCTAATCTCAATATTCACAAAATAAAGATTTGACTTCAATAGTTTAAGATAACATCATATCGTAAGGGATCATGGATCAAACCAATGTTGATCTAGTTTGTCTATGTTTTGACTAAGGTTTTGGTGAGTTGTCCAGATGTTGTAAAAATAAAACAATTTCAAATAAATTAACTTATAGTATAAGTAATTCAATTTGCTATTTCCTTGGGAGTATAATGGTAGTAGACTATTACATTTTTAATGATTTTCTAAAGCTCAAGTTGGGGGTGTAGGGAACACAAGAAAAGGTCAGTGTTTTTTCACTTTTATATCAAAACATTTTTTTTCGTCAAAATAAATAAAATATTGATCCAGTACAAACATTGAGTTTAATTTACTTCACATGGTGATCTAAACATTTCTTGAATATTTGTCAAGGGTGTCCTGGAATTTAATTACAACTCTATTTCTCTCCATTTAAAAGTTGCCATGCTAATGACATATTCAGTTCAACTGTTGATATCATAATGGGAAGAAAATTAAATTCTTAATATATGTACTGAAGCAATATTAAATCTATTTTGGAAAAAAAAATTTTTTTTTTGCTACAAAAACTGCAATTACACTACCTTTTCTTGAATTCCCCATGTCCCCACCTTAAGTAAAATACAGTGTAGGATTATAAGGTGCTTAGGCATCATTCCTTTTAATTATGTATTACTATACAAAATTATCAAATTTAATAAATCTTGGTAAGCCTACGGTAATAGTCGATTCGCTGTTTTCCTAAGGATGCTATGTAATAGTAAGATAATAGATACTAACAAAACAAAGTTAAAATAAATTATATATATGCTCTAAATATAAGGTACTATTCCAGACTAGAGTTTAGAGGTGTAATTTTCTTCATGCTATCAACCAATCCTTAGAAATCAATTCAAATCCTGGTTATATAGATTTTATCTGAGTCTCCTTGCAAAAGCATGCAATGTTTCAGGAATTTAGACTTACAGGCATTAATACCCACAGCTGCATTATATTTAAATTAGTCTTTTCTATTTTAAACTTGGAGGGCCATTCCATATGAAATCACCCAGAAAAAAAAATCGGGCTGCATGATCAATTTTTATTTTTATATTTGGCACATAGTCTGTTCATGATAGGATTTTACCTGAATGACAGTTCAAAAATCATATGTTTAGGTTTTGCATTGCCAACACTTGTAAAAGATCACTGTTTTGTTATAAATATTGAGTTTTTTTTTAACTAGGCCTACATTTTATATTTTACATTCAAAATAAACTTTCTCACACTATTTCATTACTTTTAATAATTTCTTCTAACCCAATCCAAAACAATATTTTAAACATAATTGAAAGTACTTATTCTTTGTTTTGGAATGTTATATATGATGTGTAATATAGTGCATACATTAATACCTTTTAATACAGTCATTAAATTTACTTGGAAATGAGAAAATACTAATCAATTTTTCAGATATAATAAATTATTGTATGGATTATTTTATCATGTTTCAAAATATTTAAACTGAATAAAATATTTTCATCCACTGCGTGGGTGCATCATTGTAAATAACTTGTTTTTGTCAAGTTAAATCGCATGGTTTAAATTCGTCGGTCACTATTTTAAAGCTATGTTTGTTAGACCTTTTGTGAAGGTGTGTGTATGATACATTTTTTATGTGGAATAAAACAATTAATAAGCTTTGGGCTAGACCTCAAATAAATATATATATATTTATTTGTATGTATATATATATATTTGTATGTATATATATGTATATATTTGTATGTATATATATATATATTTATTTGTATGTATATATATATTTGTATGTATATATATGTATATATATATTTGTATGTATATATATATATATATATATATATAGTAATTAAGGCCAATATTATGTGTGTGTATGTGTATATATATACATACACACACATAATATTGGCCTTAATTACTTTGGTTACCGATCACATTCATACATTACCATATGCAGGGCTCATTTTTGTCCTACTTTTGAGGAAAAACTCCTACTTTTCCTACTTTTTGACCACAAAAGAAAGAAACCGTTTGGTTTGTAGAGGTTTAAGTGTGGATTTTCCTTTTTGCTGGTAAATTAGCTAAACAAAATAACGTATCATAATGTGTCACACTGTTTGAATAAATTTTATGTATGCCCAAAAGCTTGTACAGTGTCTTTGAAATTCAAAGGTTATAAAATTGTTTTTGGAGATAGTGTTATAATGAACTACTTCCAACTAGAATGGGCTAAATTAAAAGGCTCGTTAAAGCTATCCTTGTGCTACCCCATGGAAATACTGATGTTGAGTGAGGGTTCTCACAAACATCAAACTATCTTACTGAAAACAGGACCTGTCTCTCTGAGGCATGCAGTCTACCAAAGATGGTCTTAAACATTACAACTATCAGTGCAACACAGTATCAGTCATGAAGAATTTCATCAAGAAAGGACGTCGAGCCCATAAGTTGTATGTGGCTGGACTTGAAGAAGAAGAGAATTGAGGCTGAACGGTAGAAACAAGAGCAAGAAATAAAGAGAAAATAAAAAACCAAAGTAAAGAGTATCAAGCATTTAGGAAAGTTTTGGAAAAGGAATCGCAGGTAATCAAAGAGGCAATGCAAAAAGAGAACCTGTTAGAAAAACAAGAATCAGAAGCTAAAGAAGAAGTTCAATCTTATAAGTAATTAGTGGCAGAAGCGAATGAAAGGATTAATAATACAATGAAACTCAATGATAGGAAAGGTTTGCAAATAGCTAAAACTACGCTAGAAGCTCTGGGCAAAAAATTGTAGAAAGCGATTCTGCTTTTGAGAAAATAAGAAACAAACAAAATCATATTAAAAAGAGAAAGACAACAATGTTGGACTACTTTTGTGCAAGTCAATATGAATCAAAGAAACCCAAAAACAACTGAATGAGTGATTCATTTTTTATCTTATTTTTTGCATGGAACCCAAATCGTTAGTAAGACGCGAGGGTAAAAAAATATATTTTTTATTATGATGTTTCACAGATTATTTTTTTAAATATATTTTATTTTTAGGTGGAAGACAGTTTATTTTAACCTATGTCATCTTTTGATGATAATGAACATCATTATTGTAATAATTATCATTATTATTACTATTTTTATCATTATTTCCAAATTTGGATTTGTAATGAAATGACAAAGTAAAATAAATACTGTAATAAAGAGAGAATAAATTAAATTGGGGGGAGGGGGGTGGAGATAAAAGGAGGATTGCAAGGGGTTGATGATGGCTGAGCATTCCTCCTTTCTTCTTTTATAAAATACTTTTTCCTATTTTTGCTACAGGCCCAATAACATAAAAACATTGGTTTTTAATAATTTATTGGTGACCTGGTGGTCTAGAAGTAAGGTGTCGGACTTATGTGCTAGGGGTCCGGGGTTCAATCCTCGGTCCCGGCACAGATTTATCTGATTGCCAAACCCTTACTTCGCCTCTGACAAGACGTGTATTAATCACAACTTGTGAATGTGAGGAATGCCAGGCCTCCACCGTGGTTCGGATCCCACGTTAAACTGTAGGTCTTCCATTTCATCTCACAATCACCCTCCTATTGCACATTAGTGTAAGTGCATACAACCTGAACGGGTAATAAGATGCGGTGATGATGATGATTATAATAATAAATTTAATTTGGGCACTATGAGGTGAATGTAGTGTTTTTAACATGTCCTACTTTTTATCAAATTGGCAATTCTACTTTTCCTACTTTTTCATCAAAATGTCCTATATTTCCTACTTTTTGACAGCCAAAATATGCTATGAGGCCTGCATATGTTTTCATTACAGTTATCCAAAGTGACAGATTTCAGCTGTTAATCTAAGGATACATTATGGACTATTTCTAGTAACTTCTTGAACTGTCATCCAAGTCAACTAAGGTCGTGAATGTATTATAGGTTCCTACATAAACTAAATTATTAATAAGTTTTTTTAAATTTACCACCTTGTTTATCTGGTATGGCCATTTCTACAAGGCCTATGCTGAATTTGATATTTTGATTTTCACAAAAACTTAAATATCTTAGTAACTAAAAGATTTAGAGCCTTGGTGACAGGAATTTGTTTTCTGCTCATGACTACATTTCATGTAATTTTAAGTTCTTTCTAAATGCAACCTAAATGGCTGAAATGTAGCCTGAATTTCAACATGGTTTTTGTTTAATATTGCTGGTTAAAAGGTATGAAAGGAATTGATTTAAATCAGTGGTTCCCAAACCCAGGGTCGTGAGCCAATATGAGGGTCGCAAGAATGTTCCCGAGGGTTATGGGAAGATCTAATTTTTTTCAGTTATGTATTAAAATTATAAAAATGTCATCAAACCGGGACTTTTGAAGTTTTACTGCAATAGTGACAATTAGCATTAGTGTTGAAACAGGGTCTTGAAACCCTCTTATACTCAGAATTTTGGTCCCAGCTCAAGGACAAGTCCATTTTCACTTGGGAAGTTAAAAGGACTCTTTTTACTCCTGTGACAATATAGCCTACTTCTGTGAATGAGGATATTCAAGTCTTGCACCGATCAAGACTAAAGTAAGGGGTCTCATTGATCCTCAGAATGGATGTGTACTCTGTCCATCAACATAACACTCAAACACCAAGAACTCACCTAAACAATTAAGCAACATCACTGGTGGGACAAAAAAACTTTTTTTCAAATAACAAATTTTGCACAATGAATCACATTTTAATTAGAAGATAATGTTATTTTATATTTGTCAAATTAAAAAGTTACAGAAATTGGTTCATTTTAGTTGATAACATTTACCGATACAAAATAAAAACTAAGAACTCTCCCCGATAATGAAACGGCATTATAGTAGCCATTAGAATTGTAATTTTTAGTCGCTTACCAAACATTGTAACATAGTCACATTTTCATTAAAATTGCGCTTTAGGCTACTTTTTGTATGAATATAAAGTTATTGAAATTAATTTTGTTTTGGTTATTTAAATTAATTCAACTAAGTTAATTTAATAAACACCAATATGAATATAATATGCAATTGAACCTATATGTAATGATTATGATCCTTTGGGTCACCAATCTGGGAAAATATTATGTTTAGGGTAGCGGACAAAAAGTTTGGGAAACTGCTGATTTAGATATTCAAATTTTCACAATTTTTTTTTTTACCTTCCTCCAAAGTCTAAAATATATAATAATTAAAAATATAAACAAAAAAAGTGTAATGTTGACCACAACTTAGTAAAGATTATTTATAGTAGTCTGTAATCAGGTTGGTTGAAACAGGCATTGTCTTGGGAAGAAATGGCTTTTTTTTAAGTTCTCTTTCCATGGCAAAGGAACATACAACAAGTTCTTCATGCCACTTAACTTTTCCTGGGCGAGCTTAAGTGACACTATATTTTGGTAGCAGGTCTTTTCTTGTTAAGTAAAACTTTATTGCATCATTACTGCTGGTGATTTTCTTTTTTGAGGTTGAACACTAATGGTTGCATTTGTGTTGTAAAATGGATGAATCTTGAAAGCTTGTTTGTACTGGTTTGAAATTCAGACATTTTCCCATCTTTAAAAATAGCTTCTAGCATTGCCATAGTTTGCTATGGAGGTCTGCAACATATTAAAGTCAAAGACCATGTCCTTTGTCAGACAAATTACACCTAATACATTTTTCTGGTGAGTGTTTTAATGATGTACATGTTGTGTTCCTCCGTATACACCTCACAATGCCTAACTTTCTTCTCAACCTGGCCGAAATCTTGGTCATACAGCAAAAAGGAGTGACCATTCACCATAAACACATGTTTGATGGATGTAAATCTCTGGGTATCATTCATAAGCATGCCAGGATCATATTCATGTTTTTATTTGATCCTGAGCAATTGTCACTAACAATTACAAGTTCTTTAACACCATCGAGTATAGACACAAAGTGTGTTAAGCAATTAGTTATATCACAAGAGCCCCACTTTTTTAATAGTTTCATCCCAAACATACATTGTAGCTGCTCCAGTTTTAATGTTAGGCCTATGTACGCAAAAATTATATGTCCACATTTTTTGTTTATTATTCTGAATGCCACATTTAAGTTTGGCTGTTGGTAAGGCTTTCTGCTAGTCAATAAAATTGCAGCAACATGACTATTACTATCATCCCTATATGATTTCAAAACGTTTTGGACACCTTTTGTATTTCCTTTGGTGAAACACGTTTTCATTTTCAATTGTAGCAATGCGAGTAGCATCACCACCTTCATATTTTAAACTGTTAAGCTCAGAGTCTAATTGGTCACAAGTGTTACACGTGTCACTTTTGGTACCTAGCTCAAAACCAATGTTAGATTCCTTGCTAAACATGACCATGTATTAATGTTTTGACACCACTTCAGAATCGGGGTATTCTTCTTTCAACCACTCATTGTAAAGACTGTACAAGGAGTTAGTATTGAGACCAATTGACATTTACTTACTATGTGGACTTTTTGCTTGGCTATAGTGATACAAAACTCTAGGCAAGGATTTAATATGTTCGCTTACCTTAGAGGCCCTTTCCTTGCTAATATTGCCCATTTTTGGGGATTCTAAGTAGACAAGCACCAGTGGCTTATCATAATCATCATCATCATGCAAAGTTTCCTGCCACTGGTAGGGTCTGTCTCAAACATAAGCTTCTCCATTTACTTCTATCCTCCTACCACCTTTCTTCCTCCACGCTAGCACAGCTCAATCCTCTCCACACTCCCTTTATCCACCTGTCCCCGGGTCTTCCTCTCGGCCTCCTGCCTACCACCTCCATTTTGAGCATCCTCCTTGGAATCTTCCCCTCTTTCATCTTCTTCACATGTCCATACCACCTCAATCTCTCTCTACTCTAACCCTTTCATTCTTCACCCTGTCCATCCTCGTCACTCCCAGGCTACTCCTCAAAAATTTAATCTCTGGCTTATACACTGTTATAAACAAAAATTAAACAATGGTGTTAAACCTTTTCCTAATCATTACAAATCACTCTACAAGGATGTTTGACAATGTTTAACAAAATTAGAATATTTGTGTAAATGTTTGTAAAAATAATTACTTTAAAATAATAATACCTTAACAATTTTCTGCATCTCTTTATTTTTCTCATTTAAAAAATAATTTAGCACAAAGGTTTACTACATTTTTGTCTATATGCATGTATATTAATTAAGTTAATTTGCTAGGGATGAGTAAAGTTGAAGTTTATACTCGTATTTGTATGGAGGAAGAATGAAAAACCAAATTTAGTAAAAACCACCCTCAGTACACCTGACCGAGATTCAAACTCTGCTCTCCCCATCATCGGCAGTCTAGTATATTGTGAGAGTGATGCCTCGGATCATGTGGCCACCAAAGCAGGTACTCTTCTCGTCAGATAACCACCCACACTGAAGAATTGTCTAAGCTTTGACGAAGGAGGAATTGGAATTCAAATCCTAGATGAATGTACTCAAGGTGTGAGTGTGTGTGTGCGTGCATGCACGCGCGTGCACATGCGTGTGAGACTTTACTATCCTCTTTCCATTTCTAATGTGGGTGTATGTCCTCTTAAGCTACATACATCCCTCACCTTCTCACCTTGCATTGCCATTAATAGTTCCTGTGTTGAACATAATTATTGATTAATACATCAAATTAATTTTCAAATTTCATCAAATTAATTAAATTACTAACACATTTATATAACTCACATCACCACTAATTTTCTTTTCATTTACTCTCTTTCTCGTGTCACACAAAAATGTAAGCATATATTTACTGATCATTTTCACAGAAGATGGCAACTTCAGCCAGTTTTGGAATCATTTAAGTTTCAAAATAGTAGTGTAAATAACTAGAGTTTATTTATTGGTAGTTTATCAAAGTTGGAAGGCTATGACTGGAGCAAACACTAGCCGGAGGACTTGACTCGGCCTTTAAAATCTTTTATACCTACACCAACAAGCACACAAAGACGTTTGTTTTGTCTGGTTTTCCATTTAGGTAGAGTTTAAGTTTAAATGTCATCCCATTGTACTGAGGTGGTTTTTCCTAAATGGTTTGCCAATCTTTCTTTATGCAAATGCAGGTATACGCCCACTTAATTATACCTTTTTCAACTGTCCTATTGGTGAAAATATGTGGATAACCTGCATGGGTGGTAAGATATGGATCACATAAAAAAATATTGTTTGATATTTGGACTAGCTAACATAATTTTTTTGCTTCCAGGCATTTGTCACGGATGTTTTTGATGAAGAGGTATCAGTTGCATTTGAGAATGAGTAAGTTTTCACTTTAATTATTTTAATTACTATAATTGACTTTAATTACTTTGTGTGTTAAGAAAGCATGATATTTTCTATTGATATTCCACTAAGTGATATTTAAATATTCATTTATCTCATTAAATAAAATCTTTGTGCTTTTAGAGGTGCATTTGGTTATAATTGGAAGACGTACAGGAAAGATGGATATAAACATAGGTTATATGATTAAATTTTCATTTAAAAGTATTTTCTGTTAAATACTTACATCAAGTAAGGTGTTAGTTTTGATAAATTTTAGTATGGTAAATTATTATTTTTGTATTTTTTCTTTAGAGAAATAAATTAGCTATTTTCTGTGTCAAAAGGAGCTAGACATTGATTTGTTGATATATATTGTCAGACCTTTATTTTGTTTATCTTTTAATCTAATAAACAAAACTATTAAATTTAATGATAGTACAAATAAACATTTTTACCATCCCATAGAAAATAATTAAAAGGTAACTCTTTATTTATTTTAAGATAAAGGCAATGATCGTGCATATATGTGAATTTTGGTTTTGATAATAAATTATTATCTCGCCTAAATGTATTATAAGACTTATCAATAAAATTAAGTACTTAAGTTATATTTGTTTAGATAATGTTATATACAGGATGTTTCAGTCAATAATATTTGAAGGGCCAATTATTAGGTGATGGTTGCTTATCTTAGGGGACCAGAGTGTGTGTGTGTATATATATATATATATACGCTATATATATACGCTATATATATATATAGTGGGTACTATAATTGTCCATGGGCTAGTCCTGTCACCCAAACATTAAACTTGTGCTGGTGTCTAGTCTCTGATTTGTTCTAGTTTAAGTTGCTAAGTTGTGAGTTGACAAAACCTTCCTTGTGTTTAGAAATTGCACTTTAAAAATTCCAGCACAAAAATAAATTAATCTTTTATTTCTAAGTGTAGCTTACTATATATTTTTTGTTTGTTGTGTGTTTTTGTGTGACCTGTGTTTTTACTGAGTTGTAATCTTTTTTAGTGATGAACAATTAATTTTCCCCAGCTGGCAACCCGAGTCCAAGTTTCCCTTTGCCCAAGTCCGGCTTCCCCCAGATGGGCCCCATACGAAGCCGGACTATGTTGAAAACCAGGAAATAGAGGTTTATTCTCGGGCCAATGAACAGGAGGCTTGTGGGTGGTGGAAAGCTATCATAAAGGTTTGTCTAGACATTATCATCAGTTGGGAAATGACAAATTAATTGGTGATTTCCAAGCACATGGATTCCTGGTTCGATCGCTACTGCAGCCTGACAGGGCCTATTGACTGATTAATAAAAAGTGCTCAAAACTTTATTATACAAATATTTTTTTATCAACAAGATTTTGTTTGGGGGCAGCCCCATTTCTTGATTGGTTTGTTCACCTGTTAATTTACTGATATATTATTTATCAAAAGTGACAGCTGTAGAACCTAGATGTAGGAATTTATCATAATAATTTTAGTAACTAGTTTAACCCAACAAATAAGTTTCTTCCTACCATTTTATTACTATATAAGTGTCTTAATTTTATTGTAGCTCTGTTATCAATGCAGGATACTTATATCCAGACAGTTTTTAATTGAAGATATTTCATTTCAACAAAAATTTCAGAATAAATAAAACATCAACTAATAAGTTAGGCCAAACCTGTTTTCAATGAAACCTATATTTACTGAGTCCCAAGAGTATAATCACCTTTGTTTTTTAAATTCCAGATGATAAAAGGTGATTTCCACGTTGTGGAATACCTGGGTTGGGAAAATACTTACACAGAAATTGTTGCAAGTGATAGGTTGCGAGCTAAAAATCCCAACGCACCTATTGACAAAACCACCTTTTACAAGTTTGAGATTGAGGTACCTGAAGAATTACGAGACTAGTGAGTATTTGATATTTGTTTTAACTATTTCAAATTATTATTATAACCCGCCTCGGTGGCGTAGTTGGCTAACGCGCTAGTCGTGTTGAGCTCGACCGCCGAGGACGGGGAGATCGAGGTTCGAATCTCGGTTGGGTGAACTGGGGGTGGTTTTTCCTAAATGGTTCTCCACTCTCCCTCCAAGCAAATGCGTGTTCACTTCCTCTAAATTCAACCCTCCCAATTCCTAATCCATTAGCGTAATTAGTACTTAAGCGTATAACGCGAACGGGTAGTAAGACGCGGTGCTTATTATTATTTCAAATTATTAAACATTGTATGTGGCTGAGAGGTGAGTTCATAATATATGTGTGAAATATTAACTAATTAGGGACTGAGCCAGGTTTTAGTTTTATTCACAATAATTTCTTTATAATGAATTAACAATACTAAAGTCTGTTCACTGTAGGAAAGCTATTATATAGTAGTATATTGGTAGGAAAAAAGACCTTTCAGAGAGTAATTCCTACCGTGAATGGAGTGTATGTACCCTCATCAATGGTTGCACTGTAAAGAGGAGGCATGTCAAACTCAAGCAGGCGGGCCGCATCCAGCCTTATACATGATTTTGTGTGGCCTGGGATCCTAACAATGAACCATCAAGTAATGTGACCCTGTTCTAATTTTTTTTATAAACTTCAAGGACAATTTTTTTATATAACATTTATAAATTTGGAGAATTCTGGCCATGTGAGATTGGTGTACTAAATCTATAGTTTTTCTTTGACATTGATCAATTTCCAAAAATTGTTAAATTTGTGCATCAAATAAAAGGAGGCTGGGGCAAAAACATGTTAACACTTAGCCTGCTGTACCTTTATATCCAGACCTGGGTACTATTTTGAGTGTGACATAAAAACATGGATATTTTCTAGGGATCTGCGAGCTTGAGTTTTTTAATTCAAGTCGAACTCGAGTCGAGTATTTCTAAAAGCTCTCGAGATCGAGTATTGTATATTCATAGTTTTAAAATGTTAAAAAGTATATTAAAACACACATTTTTAAAATATGAATGTAACTAATTTTTATAAATAGTAAATAATTTTGAAAAAAAAAAAGTTAAATAATGGCAATATTTGGTTTTTAAATTAGAAATAACACTTATAAAACACAATTTAAAAATAAGAACAACACTCAAATAAAAATCTAATAAAAAAAGGATTAGAACGATTTCAACATCCAATGTCTTTAAGGACATTAAAATTACACTAACGATTATAGAAAAAGTTAATAAAACGAATAATTGCATGATGGCTTGGAAATGTATAGCAAGACAATATAGAAACACTTTACAGTGATGTAAAGATAGTGATAATGAAGGAAGCCAACCTGAAAGGATAGTTAGGTTAGGCCTAGATAGGAACAAACACACGTCTCTCTTCATTTCCTTCCTACACTTTTACACTTCCCACTTCTTCAAACTCCCAAAGTTGCACATTAGTTTGAATTTTCAGGAATATTACTTTTTCATTAATGTCTCTTCATATGAAAAATAAATAGTTCCGAAAATTCAAAACAATGTGTAGCTGGAAGTTTGAAGAAGGGGGAAGTGTAAAAGTGTAGAAAGAAAATAGAGAAGTGTTTGTTTATATCTAGACCTAGCCTAACTATCCTTTTAGGTTGGCTTCCTTCACTTTCACTTTACATTTTTGTAGAGTATTTCTATACTGTTTTAATAAAAAGTTAATAAAATTGATGTTTCAATAAGCTAATATCTCCCCAAAATATGCTTTAGTAACTTAATTTACCATATAAGAGAACATAAGAATCATAAACAATTAGAAATTTGAAGTGTTTCATATTTCTTTCATTAGTCCTTAGTGTAATCGTGCGTCATCACTTCTTCTGTTCCATTTCCAGTCCTCTATGTGCAGTTGCACATGTGCGTTGTACAGGCTCTCATTAAACATTATTTTATTGAGAAATTTACTTCAATTCTTAATGCCTATAAAAGTTGATGTTGATATTTTAAAACTAAAAATAATATGACTAAAATAATATTTCTAGCAAACAATATGAAATAGTAAATGCTTTTTTAATATAAATGTGGTAAGTTTTGTAAAATATGTATTGCAATAAATAAGGTCAACATTTATTTTAAACAGATTAACCAACATAATTCTTTAACTAAATATTAACTAAACTAGAGCTAGTTTTGTAGCTAAACGTATTAATACTAGTTTTAAATATTTTAAGTTTGAAAACATTTAATATAATAATTTTTTCTTTATATTACATTTTTAATATAACATATATTATTATTTTAGAAAGGGACCAGGTAAAAATAGTAAAAAGAATTATTCAATTATTTAGTAATCTTCTTAGCTATTTTTATTGCTTTGTCATGGAAATACAAGTAAACAACTTCAAAGGATAATTAAAAGTGGACAACAATATTGAACAAATTTACTGGTCGAAAATGGTTTTAAAGCTCTATTATGTTATTAATGTGATAATGGAAATTAATTTTAAACAATTTGTTAAGTAACTGAATGATTTATAAGTGGAAATGCTGATATTTCAATTAAATAGACTGTTTGCTATAGGGTTTTAAATATTGATTATTAAGTACATAAAGTGGAAGCTTGAAAATGACGAGCCTACAAAACTTTCGATCTTGAGCTTAAGCGACGAGCCTGGCTCGAGGCTCAGAATACGAGTACTCGCAGAGCCCTAGTAATCTTATAAATATTATAACGATACTGATTTGGACCCCTCTCATATATTTAAAACGTCATAGATGAAGTGCATAGTTCTTTAAAGTACTGTATGTAAATTATCCTTTTAAGACTTCATTCATGGAGAATCACTGCTTTTCAGAAATAATGTCGAAGGATTGCACCATTAAAACTTATTTTTTATTTCAAAATTGAACTCCGTAGTATTTACCAAACAAGCAAGAGACGCTAGCTCCCTCTACCCTATAGGAAGCTAGCCTTAAAGACACCTGTCGCAAGGATGCTTTCATTTTGTTGGTTTTGACACTGGTCACGAAAGGTCCAAAGGGCAAGGGGTATGTCATATATAAGCTGTTTGTGTGTATGAACACACAAGAGTGCCGGCGACATAAACCTGGAGAACGTGTAATATTACGACAGTATTACTAATTTAAATACAAAGAATACACAGAAAATAATCTGTAGTTCAAGTAAAATTGTATAATTTTACATAATATCTTTGTACCGAAAATAAAATCACTCCCATAAATCGTGTGCAACATTAACAGTTGTATTTATTCAAGAAAAATATTGTAATAATTGGCGCTCGATCACAGGGCTATAATTACAATTATCGCAAAATAAACCGTAACACTTAACCGGCGCCCCAAGCAAACGTGGGGCATAACAATAACTCTATATCATTATAATATCACTGATTATGATGATGATGATGATGATAAAGTTACGATTGTTGAAGATCTCTCTTGGCTTGTGGCCTGCAAATGACCTTTTATATGCCTTTTAATACCTTTGCAAATATTATAAATATCACTGAAAACGGATTTATTCTACACACCATTATCGTTAGTAAATAAGTTCAACCATAGCTCTATAATTTTCCACTAACCCAATACTCTGGTACTAAAAACTTTCATAAAATGTTTATTGAAATTTCAAAGTTTTTAATATAAAGAGAGGTTGCCTAAAGATGAGAGTGGGTCTGCCTGTTTCAATTATTTTCTTTCTTATGTCATAAGACTGGGATGAGAACCTATGCTTCAAAATATTACAAATGAGTAGGTACATGCAAAATTTGCATTTGCGATAAAACAAATTTTTACACGAATTCTACCGTTTTCACATGAATAACACGAATTTAAGTTTTTTTTCTAAATAAACACAATTTATTTGTAATTAGGTAAATACCACACCATGAAATATAATTTTCAACACGGTAACACTGGGGCCGTTTATACGTATAGTATTCATTTTTACTTATTTTATAAGTATAAAATGGATAGCAGGAAAAATGAGTGTTTTCAGAATATTTAAGCTTTTTTTATTCGAAGTTAGCATTAAAAATCACAATTTCTACTTTTACACATTATGATACCTAAATTTTGATAGATCGATTCTTTGTTTACAGGCTTTAAAAGATTTCACACTAGGTCCAAGCAAGGGAATTAATATATATGGACCTTGCTACAGGTGGTCATGTTTGGCAAAATTATATCTTCTTAATTTGTATTTCCTTCTCCATATTTGAAAGTAGTTTAGTCTTCTATGACGACATGTTTCCGTGTTGTTTTTATTTGGTCTAACCAACCCTTAGTTGATAATCGATTATATCAATATTGCTATTTGTAAGACTCAAAGGTAATGATATTGATATATTGAGTTTGATATTACTAAGTGTAAAATGTTTTGTGCATATTTATATTTGATTTTTCTCTGAATATGTTAATAAATAGTTAAATACACAATATGAACGAAAAATTTAGACAATTTTATACTAGTTTTTTTTAAACAAATATTAATTTTACTCGTATTTACGTAAATAATAACATTGCTTTCAGCTTATAATATCATCGCTTTTTGAGAAAAATACCACTTTTACCCTAAAAATAATCTCACTTTTTGCATGTCTCTACTTATGGGTTTTGTCATAGCAGCCCTTCTCTTCCACTGCTGCACTTGTTGACACACTCGTCATTCTACTAATGTACGCAAAGAAACGAACCACTTTCCTTGGAGGATCAAACAAGCGTCAATATTCTTGTAAAATAAAACTAAACTACTGTAAATTGGTGATAAATACAATATGTTATAATATAGGGCCCATAATTATATCTAGAAACAATAAATATTGCTAAAAACAACCTCAAACTAAGATTTTAACAATATATTTGGTATGATTATACATCAATCATGAAGGTAAATCAAGCCAAGGGGAGCTCTGCTTCCCTTTCCCTGATGAGGGCCAAACATACCCAGAAACAAACTATTGAAGGACCAGTTGGCTGTCCGGTCAGTCTGAGAAAGCCACACCAACTCTTATTAGTAGTATACTTGTTGGCGAGGTTTCTCATTATAATAGTTTGTTTTAACATAATTTTCCTCTCATTTTCTCTATTACCTTTTTTAATTTTTGGGCACATAAACTAAATGTATAGGCTCGTCTAGCTTGGTTTGTTGGTAATGAGGTGGTCAGGTTTCAAACTTCACCCAGATCACAGGACAAGGATACATCAGATCAACAGCCTCCATGTTAAAATGGCTGCGCCTCATGAAAGATGTTTGAGTCCTTCAAAAGATAGATACCATCAAGGGACATTTTTTTAATAAAAAAAAACAAAAATTTTAAACATGGTTTCACTATAGAGAAGAAGACATATCCTTCTCAAGTCAATAGGCCAGCTTCCACAAAGCTAGGTTCAGTTATTGACCACTCTTCACATATTCCTACCTCACAAACAGCTTACGCAGACTACATAAGGATTTCAGGGGTCCCTTTATGACATACATGTTAAAAGTGAGTCATTTAACAAGTGCTTTTATCACTGAGCATTGGCACTAACGAACCCCAGTGTTGATGGACTCAACCTGGCTCAAGGAACGCAGTGAAACTTCTGTTAGGCTGAGGATCTGGTGTTTCCTTATCTGTGACCCGGGTGTACTGAGGGTATTTTTTTCTTAAATTATTTCCCACTCTTCTACATAAATATATTTCCCCTAAATTTCTGTCTTCCTCATATTTTCCCCACTAGTGTAATTAAATGTGGTTACTATGGTGCTATTCTTTAGTGTTGAAGACCGTGTTAATACTCTACTACCTTATTATTGATTATTTCCTTGAAATAAATATGTAGCTCTTAAACAAGACAGAAAAAATGAGAAGCTTCATTTTAGTGCCAACCTGACCTTTCAGACTTTTAATGGAGGACACTGTCATCAATCAAACATAGAATTTTGGTCAATGTATATTCTTAGACTAGAAGTAGTGGTATGGATTAGCCTGTTTACATCTTATTATGTCCTAAACTGCTGGCTTATCTTAAAAAGTACTTAGCCTAGAATTCCTAACAATAATTTGGATCATAAAAGACATTTTATGCATATCAGCAGGTTATCCAAATTCTTTGAAGAACCAATGTCCCTCAGTTGATCAGTGAAAAATTAGAACATTTCTTTACTATCTAAAGGATTGTGAAATACGCTGCAAAATTGCTTGACTTTTTTTTAAATCCCTGCTCATTATCAGACAGGTCTACCCACATATCACCAGTGATGGGATAGGGATAAGCTAGTTAGACCTAGAAAATTAAGCCTCATTTGCATGGAGGAAAGGTGGGAAGAAAAAAAAACTTAGCAGACCCAGCCAAGATCTAAATCTTGGATTTTCTCATCACTGGAAAACGACTGTACAAAACTAATGCGAGTGAGGTGATTGTCATTTATTGTATTTCTTCGATTCTAAGACACCATAGGTTGTAAGACGCACCTTAATTTTTCAGTACCACCAAAAATAAAAAAGCTTTTTTTTTTTTTTTTATTAACAACAATAATAGTACCTTATTTATTTGTAGGTATGCTATTCATCTCTTCCTTCTGAATCAATATCAGAGTCTGCTTTACATTCAGTCTGGTTATTCTGAGCCATATTTATCTTTATTATCCCATAAAACATTGTCGATTCTAAGATGCACTCAGTTTTCTTGAGACATTTAAATGGGGAAAATAAGCACTTCTTAGATTCGAAGAAATACGATATATACAATAACAAAGTATTCCCAAGAAACTATTTTGCTTTTGTAGGTTTCCATGATCAAGGCTTTTTGATTTTGCTATGTATTCACCCAAAATATGTTGTTTTTTAAATATATATATATGCATTGGAAAACAGTTTAATAGGGGTTATTCTAAACTGAAAATTGCGTGGCTCGCTCTAGTATGTAAGAGTAACAAATTAATGGCTCTTATTTTAGTATACCTTTGAAAAATAGGCACATTTTTTAATATTTGCCCATAATTTTAGTTCTTGAAACTACTTGGAGAATATGTTTAACATTGCTGTATGCCCTGCCAGCGCCAAAATGGACAATGCCCACAAAGAGTTCCAGAAGGCAATTGGTGCAGCAATCTGCAGGTTTGTAGCAGAGCGTGGGGTGCTGAACGTCATCTCAAGGAGCGAGCACTCTAAAAAGCGCTCATCCATGCTACAAGAGATGCACTTCCGCAACTTGAGTCAGAAGGTGTTACTACTGAAGCGTACAGAGGAGGCAGCCCGCCAGCTAGAATCCACCAAGCTGCAGAACGTTGGGGGGTGAGTGGCTCACTCAGGCTCATACTTTGCTTATTTTAAAAGAGAGTGAGGGTAGGGATAGCCACCACATAAATATTTGAGGAGTCAACCTCTATTTTTATTTCAAAATCGATCAAATGACAATTGTCTATGAATTATGTGACAGGTTTGATAATTAAGTAAACACCACTTTCAATTATGTTGATACTGATCAAAGATTACAAAATTCTTTCTTGTATTTTCTAAAGGTGTATTTACATTGTTTATTTTTGTTGATCGTACTGGATAAATCATCCAAATGAAATGTCTCATGGAATTGAATTTTTATTAAAAAAAATTGTTATTTCAATTGTAGGGGTTCTTATTGGAATTGATGTAGGCTTAACTTGTGAATGAATTTTAAACAAAATTAGAATGTATTGAAAAAATGAAAAGTAGAAACAAATGACAATTATCTGAGAGAAAAAATTGATCATAATATAATGCAACACTATTATCACATTTATTAATGAATCATGTGTTAGATTAGTGATGGTCTTACATTTAAAAACCATCGTCCACGGGAGGGATTGAAAAGGGTGCACAACAATATTGCACAAAAGATTATGTCCACCCATGTGTTTCGACGGGCATGTATCCACTTGGATTGAATTGAAGGTTTCGGTGTTCATTTTGGATGATTTATTGGTAATGAATCATCCAAAGTGAACAGAAGGACCTGCTCCTACTTCGTTCCAATGTCAGCTTCATTAGCCACTTTTCATGATTTATTGTTTACTTGCTTCACTTCTCATTCCCAATGAATGAATCTTCTGGGTGATCACCTAAAGTGAACTGTCTAATACAACTTTACCAGAACACAATGATCTTCTCTCGTTTGTTAACATTAGTGTGTTGTGTGTTTTGTAAATTGAAACTTAAGGACCTTCAATTTTCTTTTAAGTGTATATGGTTCTCAATTTGGGTGTTACCAAAACACTAGGATCTGCACGCATTGTGCCAAACTCTCCAGAGATAGCTCTCTTAGTAGACAAATGTCACTTCCCCCAACCCCCTATTTTTATCAGTACTAAATTTGGTTTTGGTTCCTCAACATGTGTAGGAATCATATACATTTCAATTTTTTTTAAATGGTGCCGCAACCACCCCCTGGTGAAATCTGCTGGAATGACCCTTATGTAAAAAGTTAATTTAAATCTGTTTAAACTACATTTATTTTTCAAAAGTCATGTCTCTCCCTCTCAAGTATTTTCAAATTAGTGTTTATATTAAGGGTTTGCGAAGTCCAATTTTTCAATTCTAAACTCGAATCATATATATAAAATATTCTCAAAGCCGAATTTAATTTTGTATATTTTTTCGTAAGTTGTTTTATGCTTGACAAAATACTATATAATTGTTATTTATAAAACTCTATTCACTAAAAATTATTTGGAAAAGATTCTATTACGCATTTATTATGCTTATAAATCAAGTTATTTATACAACTCATAAATCAGTTATTTCAGATTTTTCCCATATTAATATTTATTTGTAGTGAAAATAACAACTCAGAATGGCAATAATTGAACGCAAATTGAGAATTTTAGCTGTCAAAATTTTATCAGCAAAGCTTCATAATTGTTTTCAAAGCGAAGTCTGATATTTATTTTGAAACCAAGTCGAAGTTTCAAAGCTTCACACACCCCTTGTATATACCTTCGGTACATTTTAAAGTTAATGTAAAAAAAAAGGCTTTAAACTATGGAGATACTATTGAAGTCCTGTTGAGTGAATTGTTTTAATGTATAAAATGTAACTAATGGATCAACCTTTTTGCACCCTGATTAAAGGTATATAGGCTACGTACCTAGATTTATAAGTAGAATTAAACTGTGAATGCTATTTTTCAAAAATCAAAACATTCTTAGAATAATTTTTTTACTCTTGTAGAGCCTATATTTACAAAATGGCAAGTTGGGGGAAGAATATCAAAGTTAGGCTGTATTCACAATGCTGCTATCATCATACAATTTTGTTAATACATTAATGCTGTTGAAATGTACAAACCTGTAGTGCAGTTTTAGCAGAATTCAAAACACACTTAACACAAACCATATTTACAGGATTTATTAGTTTATGTGGGCAGTAACTGTGGTGTGGATAGTAGATCTCAAAACAACACTGCTGGAATTGTTAATAGCCCTACTTGATATACCCCTGTTGCACCTCTTGTAAGTGATTTATCACTGCTTGTACACAAACAGGGGTGTTTCAAGTAGGGCTATTAACAATTCCAGCAAAATCTTGGAAAGTCTTATCTAGGGAACTATTAAACATAGGACATAATATGTTCATATAGACTTTTTGTGTTGTTTTGAGGTCTACTATTCACACCCCAGTTACCTCCCACATAAATTGTTACACCCTGTATATATTAATGACATAAATATACAACCACCTACTCATATTTCATTGGTTTGAAAATAAAAATCAACATTGTTTGTGAATGTTGCACATTTTAAACTACATTATATTTTGCCGTTATCATTAAACAAATAAAATAAATAGTTAAATAATAGTAGGTATGTAGAATATTAAGGTTATTCATTCATTTGAATCAGAGAAGAGGAAACTGCTGCTAAGTGGAGAGTTTAAAAACCTAAGGTGTTTCAAAAATGTCAAGCGACTACTGGTGAACGATCAGTTCACTATCAAAGCCTGGATTAGGTCAACCAATTTTGAAGAATTCTGAAGGTGGGATGGAGAGCTGAGAATCAAAGAAAGGAAGATTGTGCTTACTGTAGACAACTGCCCAGCTTATTCTCATGTTGTGAACCTTGGCCACATCAAGTTGGTGCTACTGCTTACCAACACCACATCAATCCACAAACCCATGGTCCAATGAGTGATCCGAAGCTGCAATACACATTACAGGAAGGAATTGATGTTTTATACAATCAAAGCAGAACATACCAATCAATGTTCCTAATGCTATACGGGGCTGCTGACGGGGCGTGGAGGAAGAATTAAGTACATACATGAAAATTAGTCCTTCTTTATTACATTACATTATTGACACTAGACAAAACATATTGCGACATAGAGATTATAAATATATCAATAATACAAGGCAGTTTCATATATAACGTAGACCAGGGGTCCTGAACCCTATGCCCGCGGGCGCCATGGCGCCCGCCGAGCCTCTGGTGTCTGCCCGCCACTTTTTGACAGCTGAAAAGTTCTTGACTAATAGTTTTAATCTGTCACTTTTCCGACAAAAATCAAGCTTTTTTTTATCTCTAGGTATGCTGCTCTCAAGAAGTTGGTGATTGAAAGCCCCCCCCCCCACCCTCTTTCTTTGGCGGCTCATTTACAAAGTGTACTTTTACTTGGAACTACCATTCTAATAGTTTCAAGCCAAATGGTTTTGCTTTTTTCTAATCTCAAAGACCTACCCCCATCCATCATTCTCTCCACACTCACTAATATCATGCTAATACCTCCTATTTCCTTTGTAAATATCTTGGCTTTGTTGCCTGAATAAACACAGAATAAATATATATTTTAAAAATGTACCTAATCGTGGCGAGTAGTTAAATATTTTCTTGCATCTTTATTTAGGTCTTGTTAAAACTGTAAATAAAGCAGTATTTTTTAAATTTATTTTTTGTCAACTTGGAGGGGGTTGAAAATTTACCTTGAAAAAGTAATTGGTGCCCGCCACACTACCGGTAGTTTTGAATGTGCTCTAAGGTACAAAAAGGTTGGGGACCTCTGGTGTAGACAATGACAAAGAGTCTCTATATGAGGTGACAATTCCCAAAATCCTACCCAACCTGGTCAACTTCCAACAGAATGCCCATTTGGATTTGATTGCTGATTATGCGGCCATCAGGAGTGCAGAGGCATGTTGTTCTAATCTTAATGTCTCTCCCAGGTATGACTTTTCAATTCTTGCCTTCTTCCACATGTGATGGTTGATGGTCTTCATGGAGAAGAATGATGTCTCCATGTCAGAATTAGATTGTTCTTCCGCGTGGACATCTGACAGTGTGGAAACTCCTTAAATCCAGTAGGTGCTCCCTTATTCATTGCGTCCACAAGTTATCAGATAGTTTTTCTAAATTCCTTGATCAAATCTTTTCTTGTAATGGGTTCCTTTCCAGTCTATATTGATGTTACTTTTTCTCCAATTAATAAATATGCTGGTCTAAAAAGTCTTCTTCATCTTGTGAAATTGGTTTGAGGTTAATTGTGGCTTATACATTCACCAAGATTGTATTGAGTCCTTCCTTATCCATTTGGACCCTCCCCAGTAACTTCCTAAGACAGTATTTGGTAGTGTCAACCGTCTTTTCCCACCAATCCGCTTGAGGTACAATACATTTTCAGGGGATGTTGTGTTTAGTGACATTGATGTGTTTTGGAAGATCTGACAAGAATTCATTCAATTACTTACATGCTGAATGAAAGGTGTGTGTGTGTGTGTTGTCTGTGTAGATTGTGTGGGGCTAACCTTGTCTCCCTGCAAATCCCTGAAGTGTCAATAGAAATCTCTCCATGGACATGTCCGTGCACAGTTCTAAGTGTACAGTTAGTGTTGTAGCACATGCAAAGGGTATGATGTAAGACCATTGGGTGACTCTCCCCACTTTAACATTGAAGAGGGCCGGCAAAGTGTATCCCAGTGACAGGGCTGTAACCGAGTCACTTTTCTCACTATTTGTCACTTTTTCCATTGACGTCACTATTTGGTCATGTTTAGTAACTTTTTTTAAATTTCAAGACTTACTTACCTCTCTAATAAGTATCAACTAATTCAAATAGAAGAGAAAAAAAGTACATTTTAAGCTCTTAAGAGGTAACTGGTTGGTGATTGACATGATCTTCTTACGCTACCAGTCACCAGCAGGTAACATCATAATTGAATAGTGGTCGCACTAATGAACGAATCCCATTACATGACAAAATATTTTGGTAGGAGGCCATATACTCTTATAACACAACCCACAAAATGCATAATAAAAAGCAAGCAGTGCCAAAATTAATATTTGGCTGGGTTTTTTTTTCAGGGCTTTGTTTAAATTTTTTATGATAATTTCAAATTTGGAAATAAGAGACATAAAATAAAATAGCTGAGGGTAGGTTGAGGTGAATAATCTTTTATTTTATGGTTTGAAAAATTACATCGTTTATATTTAAACTATTTTGTCACTTTTTAAAAGTAAATTAGGTCTCTTTTGGTCTTTTTAAGCCATGTTGGCAGATGTTAACTGCATAAGGTTTCAAGGGTCTTACTATGTTAGTAAACAAAGGGGCTTCTATATCATGAACTCGGGGAGTATTCACTATTTTAAGCACATATATAAAACCTTCTTCATGAGAGGATGCATCAAAACCAATCCTCCATATGGTATAGTAATGTCATGTCTTTCCTTCTTTACTTCATGGTGCTGCAGGTAAAACACATCCCTTGATGCGTCCTCAGGCGGAACATATCTTCACATTATAATCAAGCATATGGTTGTAGTAGAGGTTCAAGTTCTCATTTCTCTGTAGTCTTAAACTAAACGACTTGAAACATTTTTCCTTATCACTGAGGTTGTTATATAAAATTTCAATTCTCTTTCTTGGAAATGACACCTCTTCTTCCATTCTTGATATGAAATCCACCGTGAAATTCCTTTAGAAGAGTGGCTTCCTTAGTAGTCAGTATTAATGTTTGTTTCTCAGTGATCCCCATTATTTCTAAATCCCAAAATCATCTCATATGGTTGTCTGACTGTGGCTGTGTTTGTTCTAGCATGCCTTCCAATAGTAGGGCTAGTCACCTATTATAATTTTATTGGGAAGATTTTGTGACTCGTCATTCAGATTGGCCAGCTGCAGTTTCTGTGTACGTGTTACTGGAGCAAGTGCAGTTGTAGTGGGTTGTGTAATGGAGATGTTGGCCCTGGATGCAGCTAGTTTATGTTTGATACCTCGAGTGGCCCTCTGAATTACATGTTTGGAAGCCTCTATAAGATTCACCCTGTTCCTCATAGGCCCCGTATTCTTCGTCTGCGAGTATGTAGTGAATCATATCTTCTAAACTAATTAGACGTTCCTTGGTATCTCGAAGGTGATCTCGGTAGGGCTTTTAGTTGTCAACGAATGTGGAGTCAATAGTCATTTTTTGTATTTGTAAAACATGTATCATAAGAGTGCTTTGTAGTACATTTATGCTTCAGGTTCACTAGTTGATGTAACATGTATTTAGTGCATCTTGATCTATTGAAGAACTGAAACAATTCTTGAGTGTTCCGATATCGTCCAACAGCAGTCAGTTTTGTACACTAATTTCCTTTATACTTTGTGTATTTGTAGATCCTTGGTTTCAACACCAACAATATAAAGAAAAAAATCGTTAAGTAAAAGTTAGTCCATCTTTATTACATAACATTATTGACACCACACAAAACATATAATGAAATAAAACTCGTAAATATATCAAGACATAGATCATGAATATAAGGACAGTTTTATATGTAGACAGGGACAAAGAGTCTCTCAATGAGGTGGCGATTTCCAAGAGTCAACGAATACTATACAGAATTACTTCCTTTATGCTGGTTAAGCTATTGGATGTGTGGCTTTCTAGGAATAAGACAATTTGCCCCATAACTCAATAAGGAAAACCTCTTTTCGCTTTATGAGGCAATTGCACTATATTTGTAATAAGGTATAGGAAAGATGGATAGAAACGTATAAAAGGGACGAACACAATATGGCTTTTACAATGAAAAGAAGAACACAGTTCACACCTTACATTGCTGCCATTGGATAAAGAGGTAATTATGTTAGTTTTTAAAGAATGGTTAGAATCTATGGTCACATTTGAGAAGTTTTGAAAATATATGGTGCAAAACAATCTCACAAACTTTTTCATATTGTGTATTATAGCTTCGAAGAAAATTTTCAAGAATAGTTTTTACTTAACTACCCTTAAATAAGTTTTACTATAGAAACAAACACGTTATATTGTTAATCACAATAAAAACTCTTTACTTATACATTCAGAACCAAATTGTTCAAATATATTTAACAAAATTCTTTTTGTAAACTACCCTAAAATTGTTTATTTGTAAAAATAAAAATGTATTCTTATTTAATATGAAAAACTATTCACAGATTATCATTTTGAATTTAATCTTCAAAGTCAATTTCATTCCAATTTTCTACCCTTAAATTAATTTATTTTAGATAAATAAAGATATATTATTATTGATACATAAAAATAATCCTGATACCAATTTTGAACCAAATCTCTAAAGCCATTATTAAAATATTCAAATTAAAAAAAAATAGTCATCAGTAAACTATCCATAACCAAGTCCCTCTCCCTCCTCCCAAAAAAACCCCCAACAAAAACAAGTATACAGCTTTAGTTTTCATGTTCATGTCAAGCACTCAACAGATATACAAATTTTAAGCAAAATTGTTATAGCCAATTTCAAAAAATCATTCTTTAGTAAATGACTCTTTATTGAATTTTTACCCAAAACAAAGTATACTAGGTTACTTGACATGTCAAACACTCCCAAAATAGCCACTTTGAACCAAATCATTATGAACATTTTAAAAAAATTTCCACTTTTTGAAAAATCGGTCATCAGTTAACTACCCATAAGTAAGTTTTTACCCCAAAAACAAGTTTACGCTGTTTGGCATGTCAAACAATCCCAAGCTACCCATTTGAAACCAAATCCTTAAAGCCATTTGTAAAATATTTCACGTTTATAAATTATCAGTCATCAATAAATTACTCTTAAACGAATTTTTGCCCAGAAATAAATTATATAGTGCTATTTGCCATGGTAAACAAATCCTACATATGCATTTTAAACAAAATCATAAGTCAGTTTTGAAAAATTCAAAAAAATTACCCTTAATTGAACGGCTAGGGTAAAAAAAATACAATTTTGTGGTGTAACCTATAATATCTAAATATCAAGTTTGAACAAAATCAATCGAACCGCTTTGGATCTGTGGCCAGGGACAGACAGGCAGACAGAGAGACATGGGGACATTCAGATTTGTAAAATCCACATTTTTGGGTTCATGTTCACATAAAACGTAAAAATTTGTCTTGATCTTGAGTTCAATTTTTTTTCATGATCACAAAACTTTGTCTTGGTATGAAAGTAAAAAAAAACACTAAAACACTCAATCTCTCTCATACTTCTCTCTCCTACCTTTTAAAATAGTTTCCACATGATATAGAAGTTTTTTACTATGATTATTTTTACTACAAAACAAAAAGTTGTTAATTTTTTTAATTTTCAAAACTGTCATTTTGCATATTATTTGTAATATTTTAAAGAAAATAAGTCAAATGATCGTCAACATATGATCAGCATCGGCCTAAGAATGATCATATATTTTTTATTAACTACCTTACTGCTTGCTCTTCCTATATTAGTTGTGGCACTGCTGACTCGTGTGCACGGCGTAACGTTGCCTGTCACTTGTATGCCTGCTCATTTACACTGTACTTAACAATAAACATGACACGCTGCTTTCTAACAAACATCAGCTGAAACAAATGAAACATTAAAGTTTGCATGTAGCACAGCTCGCAGTTGGCTTATAATGTTTAATTATGGATGTGATTCAATCAGAAAAAAATCAGTCGCCCTGGTGTTCCTAAACTGCTGTCACCTCCTAAACCATAAAAACATGCTTCTGTAATTGTAAGAGAATATTGTCATGTAAGGCGACTGACATTTGGGTTGAGAATATCAGTAGGAGGTATGCACATTATTCTTAGTGACCATTTGTATATGGCATGTGTTTGTTTACGCTGGGCTCTAAGATTACTCAAACCTGAGCAACAGCAGGTTCGCATTGGTAACTGATGTTTTCTTAAGATGATGAGGTTTGGCACAGGGTGATAACCACGAATGAGACATGGTCTCATAATGTTGATGCAGAAAATAAAACGTAAAGAAGGATCTGCAAGGAAAACATATCCAATCAACAGAAGAAGCTGTAAAGTTGTGTAAGACAATTTTCACACATATTTCCAAAAATTGTATTTCACAAGCATGGCAAAGACATTGGAATAAGTGCATTTTGTCAAATGGAGACTACATTGAAAAGGGCTCGAAATATGGATTAATAAATTATGTTGTAGACCTCTTTCTGCCTAACTAAATACAACTAATTATACTAACAAATAATTGCTCAATAATTATGAAATTTATGAAAAATTTTTATAAACATTTCTAAACAATGTAAATAATAGGGAAAGAAGCCAACCTAAAAGGATGATTGGGTAAATAAGCCCCTGATAAAAACATCTAAACATTTTTTCACGAACCCTTTATACTTGCATCTTCTATCATTGCATACACAGTTACACATAGTATTTATTTTTCAGAAATATTCATTTATTATTTTTGAGGCAAACGGTAAGGGAAAAAAAACAACTTGCAGTGCTATAATAATACTTTACAATGTATTATGTGTATTTTCCTAAATCTAAAATTAGTGGGCCTAGATTTTCCTTATATTAAAGTATGGGCTATAATTTCACATGAAACTCTCATAGATCAATAAGGTGTGTGTGTTCTGTTGGTCAGCAGCTCGGCACATTCATGAGAACCTCGAATCATTGCACAATCAAACACTCGTCCTAGTCTTCACTGCAATACCTGCACATGAGTAACACTACCAACAAACTTATTAACTTTATTATATTTATTGTAAATTGAAAGGATAGGAACCTAGCTAACTATTGCGACTTTTCACTGGTCCTAAATCTAGATGAAAACCCATTATTATTCAAACCTTCACATCAATTTATAAGTTTTTATGGAAAAAATAAAGACTATTTAAATACTATTTTAAAAACAAAAAGGTTGTTCACAATCCACATGATATATTATTTATTAGAATTTAAAAGGCTTGTTTTCTATATATTGTTTATCTCCGTGTCTTACTACTCGTCCAGGCTATAAACTTATGCACTAATTATGTTAATGATTTTGGGGATTAGGAAGGTTGTATTAATAGGAAATGTACCCACATTTGTGTGGAGGGAGAGTGGAAAACCAGCCTCATTACACCCAAGATTTGAACCTCAATCTCCCTATCAACAGTCTAGTCAGCTGCGAGAATAGCGCTTTAGACCATGCGGCCACTGAAGCATGTGTTTTCTGTGTTTATTGTTAAATTAACATTCTGGGCCTCGGGTATTTTAGAATGAGCTGCAAATATGCACTTTATTGTTCTTAAATTAATGGTATAATACAATTACAAAAACTTCCTCATATAGTGTATCATAGTTTTGAATAAAATTTTCAAAAATAGTATTTCAGTGAATTACCTTTAAGTAAGCTTTACTCAGACAAACAAACCCATCTTGTTAATCACAATAAACACTCATGTATACATTTTAAACAAAATGGTTGAAATACGTATTTTAAACCAATTTTAAATACTCACTTATTTGTAAACAATATTATAATTATTTTTAATTTGTAAAAATAAAAACAATATTTATCATGAAAAACAATTCCTTAATATCTATTTTGAACAAAATAAAAGCCATTTTTGAAAAATTAAAAAAAAAAAATTTATTTTAGGAAGTTAAACATGGATTATATTAAAAATGTCAAAATAGCTAAGCCTAAAAGCAGGGATAACCAGGAAAATTCGGGAAATTTTTTTATGTCAGAGAAAATAGGGAAATATCAGGAAATTTAATTAAAAATAAGTAAAAGTCAGGGAGTTTAAATTCTTGACTAAGCCTGCGCTTAAATATTTTGACAAAACTGAGAGATTTTGTTTCTCATTGTTAACAAAATGCTTTGCCTAGCTAATAATGGCAGTCCTTTACAGAGCCACAAATAATATCTAAAACACTAATTACTAGAAAAAGATCTTATAATAATTTTGCTGCTTAGTAGTTGTTAGCATTGTTGTTTTAAAATATATGATCATTGTAATAAACAATGAAAGGCTCTTCACCGAGAAAAACTGTTGGAATTTTTTTTAAATGTCTTCTGGAAAACCTGGAAAAGTCAGAGAATTTTATATTAAAAGTTTTATAGCCACTTTGAATAGATCTAGGATACCAATTTTTGAACATAATTGTTGTAACAATTTTTATAATACCTCCCCCCCCTCCCCCTTTCAGAAATCAGTCATCAACAATCTACTAAAAAAATTAATGGTTTTTCAGAAATATTCTTTGTTTGAACCAAGTCATTAAAGCCAGTTTTAATATAGTCCAAATTTAAAAATAAAATCAAACTTACCTTATATGAATAATTTCCCTCCAAAAAAACAAGTATAATATAGGTTTATTTTCATGTCAAACACTTGCCCTATATACATTTTAAACAAAATTGTTAAAGCCATTTTCAAAATAATTCAAATCATTAGAATTCACTCATCTCTAAATTCACTCATCTCTAAACTCCTTTAATATCTAACAGGTAGGGTCAAAATAAAAAAAAGGCCTGAAGTATTAACATATAATGAATATCTAAATATGAAGTTTGAACAAAATCCATGAAAGTGTTTCAAATCTCAGGCCAAATAGATAGAAGATGAGTTCTTTTTGACGGAGGGTTTAGGAGTGGATTCAAGAAACAAAGATAATATTAATAGGCTATCACTTCCTTTCTATTCTTTGTTAGTTTACTAACCGTTGGGACTATCTGCATATTCACACTAATGTCCTAGGTATGTGAAAGGACGAATTACTGGGGAAGTATATCAATACTCTCGTGGAGGGATTGTGGAAAACCATTTAATAAAAACTACCCTGAGTGCACTTGTATGAGATTTAAACCTTGATCTCTCTGTCACTGACTATTTAGTCTATTGAGTGAGCTACGCCTTTACCCTTAGACCATTCATGTACTGATATGAATGATTACTATTGTATTCTCTTTACTTTCAAAAAAATCTAATTCTTGTTAATTGATGTGTGAAGGATAACGTCTTTGGCTGGTGTTGCCATCTCAACAAGGAGTAATCTACTCAGATATAAATAATATACATTCCAGAGTTGCAACAGACTAAAAAAACTGGGAATAGTGAGGAATTTGAAAAAAACAAAAAAAAAATAGGTAGTTTGACTGCAAAACATGGAAAATTAGGCATTATTATATCTCCAATTTTGTGTATGGCGATCACGGACAAGTAAAACTAATAATAAACTTTGTACTGATTGTGTTGTTTTGATTATTTTCGTCACCGTAACTAAGGTCATCTATTGCGCATGTGTGTAGACTATGTATAGGTGGAACGGAAATCAATCAAATTCGCGAGATAATATCTGAACAAGCTTTTCATTACGTTCGCTGTATGAGTAATTAACAACAACAAAAGTTATGTTATGTATATATACACGGTTCTGATTTGATGCTCGTTAATCTTAACAAATACATGCATAACACTCAACTATGAAATTCTTATTATATTGTGATCACATTGTATCACTTATCGAATCTTTCTATTTTCTATATACATTACAGTGAAACCCTGTTAGACTGAACCCTGGTAGTCTAAATTCCGGTTAATCCAAACACACTTTTCAGAAAACAATGAAAAACATTAAACATATTAAATATATTTTATTCGGTAACAAGCTCAAAGTTAAAAGAGAATTGTAAGAAACAATATCTGATAGTAAATTCTTAATAGTTTTTGTTGTAGTCAACCCAGTGTGTGTTCCCGTAACTATAAATAATTACAGTACAGTATATTATGTATTAAACATCAGCCAAATAAATGAAAATTTGATTAAACTCATTCAACTGTAATTTAAAATTAATGTAAATACTGTATCCCTGTATTCTCGCGCTTAACCGGAACATGTTTTTCTCCCAACCAGTTTGGATTAACAGGTTCCAGTGTATTGCATTGATTATCAAATCCCTCCAACACGATGGTCTTTAATATTAAACATATGCTTATGTTGACATTTATTTTTACATGGTTTAACATTGATTTTTATTTTCATCAGTAAATACTTTATTCAAATAACTGTGGCATTGGTTGTAATCATAATTTTAATACCTAAAACCAAGAGAAGTTTTGAAATCCTGTGTGTTTGTAAAATTTACAATATTGAATATTGTGTATGTTTATCATTGAAAGTTGTGTATACAATCAATAAAATTGATGTAACTATAAAACACTAACAAATATTTCAATTTTGAGTGGTCAAGCTTGTCTAATATTAACACATTAATGTAGGGATGAAGAAAATAGAATTCAAAGGAAATATACATGCACATTTATTTCCTTTTTGAGAGATGGTGGGAAACCATTCGGAGAAGGTATCTTCATATTACACTTGTTTGTGATTTGAGCCTCGACCTCCCTGCCACTGGTACAGGTCACAAACATGTGGGCTATTGAAACTTGAGCCATTAGAAACAAATTTTACTTGATTGTTTTTGAAAGGATTTAAGTTTTGAATCAGAATTTTTTTTGTGAATGCTCAAATCTCGAATATTCTTGAGGATACCAACTTAAATTTAATTCTAAACAGCTCTTTGTAACAGATTTAAATTACCAATACTTGCTTTCTCTACTCTTATTTGTTACGCTTGTGATGTTCTTGAAAAATATAACAATATTTAGCTGTCAAAGTTTATTTCTTAAATGCTTTGTTTAATAAACATAAGTGTGTCAAATTAATTAAAGCAGACTTTTTCCATTTAACAAGCTTTTTTAGTAATGTAATATCAATTGTGTTAAAATGCATCCAAACACGCTTTCTAAATTTCAAATGTGAAATTAATACATTTCCAATAATTAGTGAAACAAAATGCTCATTCCTGTTGAATAGTTGTGCAAAGCTAGCCCAAGCCTTCAAATTTTTACTTGTACACACTATGTTCGAGCTGGCAGTCATTCGAACTTTGTAACCTGAGGAAACATGTTTATGATGGTGATTTAAAAAACTTAATCTCCATTTGTTTGTTTGTTTGAAGGGCAGACAACTGTTAGTAAAAATGTATAATCAAATCACTAAATATAAAATGTGGGGCAAAATACTATTAACATTGTTTAATTAAAATATAATTTTTTACTGAACTTTGGTAATTAAAAATTTGCTGTTAACTTTGACAAAATCTTCCTACCTAGAAGCAAAATGTTAGTACTAAAATGGTCTAAGGCATCACTCTTGTGTTAGGCTGGCCTGCTGCAGATGGGGAGATCAGGGTTTGTATCCTAGTCAGGTCTACTAAGGGTGGTTTTCCTAAATGGTATCCCACTTTCCTTCTACACAAATGTGGGTAGATTAACCTCTAAAATGCTTCCTTCCTCAGCCCTACTTCATTAGAGTAATTATCATGTGTATAACCTGAACAGGCAGTAAAACGCAATTATAAAAGTACTAAAACTAAATTATAGTTAAAATATGTATATATTATGTGGGAATGTACTTGTAATATCTTGTCACTCCACCCGTCTCTTGGTCCTAATTATTTAATTTGTATAGACCAGGCTACAGGGCATTAAATATTATTCATGCTACCAAGGGATGTAACTATCCGACGACTACACAATAACAAGTTGCAAACATGTAATTTGACAGAAGGGGTGACCATAATGACTCATCGTTATTTGAGCACACATATACAGTGTTTACTTTTGAGACAAAGCGGGTGGGCGGGTGTGTTGTCAAGTGATTATGTCTAAACATAAAAGAGCTGTTCTTAGTAGAACAAAAACTTTAAATACATAATTACAAAAAATGAACATGGGTCATAGGTAAAGTTGCTAATGGATGAGTTTAATGCCGCTGAGCAAACAATGAGTAATATTTTAAAAGCAAAAAAAAGTTGATCAAGTTTGTTAGATGTTCTGATAGTGCAAGTAGCAATTTTGCTACACATTTTTGGTGGAGATTAATTTTTTTTAGCCAGGCAAAATTTCCCCCCCTTAACACCACAGATAATCGAGAGTCTACTTTAGTAATTTATTTAACAAGTAAACAGAATGGGCATATTGTTGCTTATCGAAAATAAAATGAACACAACCCACAAAATTAAGGCTATGCACACAAACAGTCTTGAGTACAGCTGGGAGTTGTAGAGAAGGTGAGTTAGGACTGTAATGCTTGATTATGATAATAGTAACTCCTACATTCCTTGATCATCAGGCAGTGTGGTGGCCAGAATTTGTTGAAACAACCACATTAATTTATTAAACATTAAGGCTTCCCCTGCCTTGTCCTGTGTTTAATTTACGTTTCCATGTTTTGTAATATGCAGATATTTGCATGGTTGCTTTCCAGCTTCTTATCACTCGCTTAGGAGGAGGAAAGTTTTTATGTTACTTTATCTCACCAACTCCCAACTGTATGTCTTTTGTCAGTTTTATTTTATGTTCCATTTGTGTGAGTGCCCATTTTCTCTTTATTTCAGCAAATATAGACCTTCGAACTATAATTATCAGCGTGTCTCAAACTATGAGGCAGGGGTGAGAGGGAATGCAAGGTGAGGCGCGGTATTATACATATACTTTTTATTTTGGAGGCTGTTTGACCTCATATCTGTTACTATAATGTTGCATGCATTTCTTGGGGGGGAAAGTGGCCAAGTTTTATTAAGACATTTCTTCACTTTTTTTTCTTTGTATATTCATAGAGGCCTATATGAAGTTAATTCCGTCCACTGAGCGACGTTAGAACCTGGTAGTTTACCTTTAATAGTGTCCTAGAACACTTAGCACTTTACTTTGTTCTCAATGTGCTTTTTGAAAGTCGATGATTGGTCCACAGAATATATATAGTAAGAATCAAACAAACTTGTTAATTTGCCTGCCACAGAGTTTGAGATTCACTGGTATGTGCAGGTAAGTAATGGGGGTATTGATGTTCATGTTGTGAAACTGTCTACATTGTTCTAATTCAAATTCATACACTTGTTGAAGTGAAAACAACATAATTAAATGTGCTAAAAGCAACCTATTTGGGTCTTTCTTTACATTACTAGTAAGTGCAGGTGTAGGCTAAGATTAACCTTAGACCATTCATGTAGTGTATAATGATTGCCACTAGTAGGTGTAGGGGCAAGTTAATATCATAAAGATCATTCATGTTGTATAGAAAGATTCACATCAATATTAAGTTTAGGAATAGGTTACACCCTACCCCATATCATTCATGTTGTGTGTATTCAATAGCATCACTAGTCAGTGCATGTGTACATTAAGTTGTCTCACAGTGCAATCATCTATTGAATCAACATCACTATTAGGTGCAAGCATAGCACTTGAGTTTTGTTTAGTGCACTATTCATCCAATAATACGAAATGGATATATATTATTTGAGAAAAGTGTATCTTTAAGAACTTATATTTGAATGTTTATCATTGTGAATGACTTGGTGACTTTCTTTTCAGGTAGTCTTTTGCCTTATTAAATTTTACTTGTAAAGAAAGCATTTAAACAAATAGTAGACACTGTGATTTAAAACAGTTTTGACTTAGCTTTATTTAAATTTAAACTTTATGCATCAATTCAACTTGCCACATATTTTCATTAGATTTATCACAGTTATTGGTATTTTTGACGCATCTTATTTGTGATCATTAATAATAATTCGGGGCTTTGGGTGCTGGTTTTACTCTGTGATTCTCTCCCATGTCTGTTTCTTCTTTGTAACTAGTCACGCCTAAGTAGAGTTTTGCGGGATGAGATTTGCAAATAACATCAACTACATCACAAAGTCCCATAACTCCAAGCATACAATCTCTCAATTACTTATTAAAAATTTAACTTTTCCATTACCAGAGTGTAGCTTAGGAAAAGATGGAAAACCTGGAAACACCAGGGAATTTATGAGTCGGGAAAAATCGGGGAATATGGTTTGTTTGGCTGTCTAGGGAATAGAAAGGTCTCTATTGCATCTTATTCAAACACAAACTATGTTTATGCTTATTTTTTAAAGCATTCCAAAAATATTGCTTTATAACAAAGGGGTAAGTTTGGATTATTTTGTGGCCACCCTGATAACTCATCTGATCATCAACGGACAATTTACAACATTACAACGTAATTTGACACTTTCAACACCTGGCTAACCCATTTTTTAAATATACATGTAAATAACTTATAGGCTTTGGGTTTAACTAATCATTTAATCTACCACATGAGAGAAAATTGAGTAGTTTTATCATAATCTGGGTAAACTCTGTGTTAAAATGATTACTTTGAAACTTCATTTTGGCTGTGATAGTAATTTCACATTAAAGTTGTGGCATATTATTATAAAATAATTTAAACATTATTCATTAATAAAAGGTTTTTTCAAAACATAATACAGTAAAATAATCTAAAACAATAAATCAATATTAGTAATTAGTCATCTTTTTTATTTGATCCACAAGGAACTAATTATATTAAAGATTAAAATGATGTGGAATAAATTTAATCTGTTTATTTCAACATAGTGTGAATAAATAGGCTAGTTATTTTGTAATGTCAACTGTCCACCTTATTATTTAAATGTTATAGTGGGATATTGCGATACATTCCACTCCTTAATGTAAGATACTAAAAAAAAATAGTAACTAGTCTGACCACAAATATAAAACAATTTCTTCTTGTGTATGTGTGAAAGAGAGAAAGTGTTTGTGTGTGTAAGAAAACATGAGGAAAGGATTGTTTCTTGAAAGAAACAAAAGAAATATAGAAAAATGAACTTGACATTATACTTAAAACAGAGGGGAAAAGTATCTCTAGATAAGATGACATATGATCACCGGCGGCAAATACAACTGTTATTTGAGCAAGTGTTTTTTTTTTCTTCCAGGTACTCGGATGAGTTCAGTGTCCGGGAGGATTTGATGGGCCTCGCCATAGGTGCGCATGGGGCTAACATCCAGCAGGCACGCAAGGTGGAGGGGATAACAAACATTGAGCTAGAAGAAAACACATGCACATTCAAAATTTATGGCGAGGTGGGTTATAGTGTTACCAGTGAAATCCTTTCTAGAACATGCCATCCATCAGGTGTGACACCATGGGGCGATAGCTTACACACAGCCATCTTTAGTAACAGGCCTGGTCAACTACAGAGCCACGTTCTCGGCAGCTATTATTGCTCATTTGTTATGTTAAGCAAAACTTTTATTTCTCATGTGTTGATGTAAAAAAATGTAAACTAACTCTAATAGGCTACCATATTATAGCTACTGTTTTCAAAATTATGTTGAAATATATCATCCCAGTCTTAAGAATATGAAGATTACTTGGACCAAATATTTTCTTAAATAACTCGAAACTCGTTATTTTCTTTGGTTCTATCACTGCTTGAAAATAATACTTGTACAAAATTACTTGGTACATGAATGATAAACTTTGTAATGAAAACTTATTTACCCAAAAAAAGAAAAGGAAATTATCATTCCATGAAAATTAAGTTCCAAAACTATATTTATTACAGTTGATAAATGGTAATAAGATCAAGAGGCTCCACAGTGTTTTATTTATATTTATTTTATGAATAAGGTCATTGTCTTCATCAACAATACCATAATTTGAAAAAGGGCTGGGCTTGTACCGCCCCCTTTTCTTTGTTGTGTTAAAATTATCAAGCATTTCCCCCCCTAACCATTCATTATCTGGATATTGATATGTTAGAATAACCTATCAAATGGAGGGGGGGAGTGCGGAGCCGGTTGTTGGGTAGGAGGATTTAAAAGAGTTGAAATCATTGTGTTGATAGGTTTATTGTAAGCTATGTAATGTAGATAAAAAAATACTATAAAAGTTATAGCCCAAGTCAATCTAGCAAAAACAAGAACACTTTGTCCTATTTTCGCATCTACTTATAGCATTAAAAATGTGGCATGCATATTGATGTTTTTCTAAATGTACTTTATTGGTATCTAACTATATACAATCAAAACTTGACATAACCCCAGATTTGAGTAGCCACTCTGAAAGTATAGATTCTGGAACTGTTTCTACCTTCTGGTCTACTAAAGGTACCATAATTAAATATCTAGAAAAATGATCTAAAATAGTTGAAATGTATCGAGTCCCACATGCTGATTTAGGTAGGGGTCATACTATATCCACCCGTATTCTTTCAAAAGGCTGGGATACTTTAGGTAACTCTATTAATTTAATCTGGGTAATTCCTCTCAACATCCTTTTATTACAGCTGTCATAGCACAGCACATAAGTGTCAGTACTTATTGATTATTTTCAAGTTGGTTGACCTTTGTCCTGGATGTCTTGTGAGCAGGGAATCATGGTTTTCCTTTAGAATATCTTCTATTTGGTACCATTATTCTTGGTCCTAGGTTGTTTTCTTTTAGAGGACTCCATTTATCTCACAGTGCTTTATCCTGCCATTTTTGACAATCCTCGTCCTGTTCTTAATTCTTATGCACAGTGGCGGCTCGTGACTTTTTTTTCATGGGAGGGCACAAAATTGAAAATAAATGATAATTAATAAAAATATAAACTCACCTCTTATTTATTATATTTTGTAATGGAAGTCCATCCTCCTTTCCTTGATATTTGAAAATACCTCAATAACTTTGTTGTCGAAATCAGAAATGAATTAATAAATTTCTTTTCGACTGATAGAACTGCTAAAGCATTTAGTAATTTTTCCGTCATTGTATTCCTCAAGAAAGTCTTAATCCGTTTTAAGTTTGAAAAACACCTTTCACATTCACTTGTTGACATTGGTGTAGTACAAAAAATGTCTAATAGTTGAAACTTTCAGGTAAAATCTCACGCAAGTTATTTTGTGAAATAAACACTAATAAAGATAGCCCACTCTCAACTTCACACATATCACGATTGTAAATTACATTCAATTCACTCTTTAATTTTATAGCGTTTAACATGGAATAGGATGCAACAGTTTTGTTAAACACATTTTGAGGAAAAGATTTTTGATGGTTTGAAAAAAACATGAATTGAATAATTTGTCTGCACTTAGGTGACTTTTAAAATCAAATCTATCCTTAATTTGAGTTAGAATACTGTCACAAACTTCTTTTGCAGCAGTATTTCTACTATCTCCACCGGTGGATGAAGCTTTCTTTCTTTTTCCTCAGGTTATTCAACCTCATTGGTACCATCTCTAATTTTTTTAAATTTGTATCTTAAATTGTTCTATAGCTTTCTCCAAATATAAGCTATCAATACCACGCACTTGAGTTTAATTTTAAAAAAACGTCCACGTGTGGCATAATTAAATGAAATTGTTTCAGCCAATACATAAATTCTGAACTATTTAAGTGGTTCAGTAAGCCACTTGCTTCATTTAGTGTTTTAGAATCTACTTCACCAGTCTATGATTTTTTTCTAAGCATTCCTTAAATGAGTCTTTGTAGTCAAATAAAGTATTGACTGTTCTGCTTTTAAAATTCCAGTGAGTTGGAACCGCTCGTGGTAACCTTTTCTTAATTTCGTCAAGGAACGCTGTTCTTTTAGGTGAACGGGAAAAAAATTAAGAGAACGCTTGTAAGTTAGTGAAAAAGATCTTCACTTTTTTATTACATTGTGCTCCTCGTTCCATAATTAGGTTAAATTGATGTGCATAGCAATGTAGAAAATAGCCATTTGGATATATTTGTTTTATTGGTGATTGAATCACCATTATTTTTTCCACTCATAACGGCTGCACCATCATAACTTTGTGCAATTAATTTGTGTGATGGAATATTTAATTTAATTTGAAGTTCTTCTAATATGACCTTGGATAAAATTTGTGCTGTATAGCCAGATGGTTTAATAAAAGACCAAAATCGTTCACAAATTTGCCCATCAAAAACTTATCTAATTAAAATCACCATTTGTTGTTGATTGGAAAAATCAGTAGTTTCATCAGCCTCGACTGCAATACAACTTGCTGAATTTATCTTGGTCTTTACTTCAGTTTAATAAACTTGAAACATTGAATTCAAAAGTTCATTTTGGATGGTTTTGAATGTACCATTAAATACATTCGATTCTTTCAAATGCAATGCAAGAGCAGAGTCTAGCTCAACTGCAAAATCAATTAAACCTAAGTAAATAACACAATTATCAGAAGTAACCCTCTCATCAGGACCACATAAAGCTAATTCAAAAGCCCCACAGAATTTAATACACATTATTAAGCGATGTAAAATGTATCTGTTTTTGTCAACATTTTCGTTGTGATTTTGATTTTGTTGAACATATGCACTACTTAATTGCTCCTGAATATCTCTTTTGCCCAACACTTTGTAGTCCACAGGTTGCATTTAAATGATTTAATGATAGCTCATGCTTCTTAGCTCTTTCTGATAAATGTTTTAAATCAGAAAAACCCCCTTTAATTCATGTAGAAGATTCTTCCTTTGAAAGCAAACAAAAGATATAAAATAATTTGCTAGTCACTTCACACCCACACATCCACTTATATTTATCATAAATGTTTTTATTAAAATGTCTATGATGGGTACGTGATTTATTCGAGGATAGAACAGTCTATATTTAAAATTGGCATTGGCCTGCCTTTATTCTTAATTAAAAGCTTTTCATCAAAACTAATGTTATTATAAATAATGTACTGCACAGAATTAATTTCGGAACTCATTTTTTAAACACTCGAACCGTTGAACGAAGAACAATAAGAAATTAATCTACAGCTACAAACATTCATTCCCAATTGACTAGAGACAAAACACGCTGGTTAAGTGTTTTTCGAGAATGACCCGAAAATGTGAAGTTTGACCTTGAACAGACTGACAAGTATTCGGCTACTTTACAATGGATGGGGATACGAGCAGCAAGAGAAAAAATATGTCCTTTCTACGGCTGGTATTACACTATCCTATTTTTCTTCGATCAAAGAAATAACACATATTTCTTTGATCAAATATAATTTATGATAAAATATTTGATGCAGTCTTTGGTAAAAGATGTGTTATCATACATCACATTTCTTTCAAAGTTTCTACAATTACAATATTGTGTTATTTCTAAAATGAGCTCGAATGGTTTAATTATATGTGCAGCGGCTGTGAGTGAGAATGTGATAATCTCGTTGCTGTTAAAATGAAAATAAAACCTGCGAAACATAAAAAAAATTAAAAAGNAACAAAAAATAAACAATTACGTCCATCACCCCCACACCCGCTTAATCAATTTGTACAAAAATATTATCCAATCTTCCCTCTTTTTTCTCTTAATAATTTTTAAGGTTTTAAACAAATTACAAAGCTATCCGCTGACAAAGCGACCCCAAATTTTTCTAAACCATTAAAGTTATTTGGAATAGATCACTAGGCTAAATCATGTTTTTAATTAAGAGGGATATCCAGAACACTTACCTTGGTGATACTGGAGTAGAAATTGTTTAGATAGAAAGCTATAAAACACACAAACACATTTTTAAGGATAAGGTTGACTGTCCACAGCTGATTGTTTTTCAGTTATGATATCACTATATAGATGGTAGCACTATGAGTAACTAGATAGATAGAAAAACTAAAAATTGTTTTTTATACTGTATTATTATTATTTATTATGACATTGAATGTAATAATAAGTGTGCTGGTAGGAAGGAGAGGAATTACCTAAGGTTTAGGTTAGGGGCTTGTCTTGATTTGATGATATATTGATGGGCCAGTTCCCATATCCTTAGTTGTGAAGGGTTGCATATTTCTTTGTTCAGGGATTTAATTAACCGCCTTGGTTGTGTAACAGTGATTAAATTCCAGATTATGGGTTTCGGCATGTGCTGCTACAGGCTTATCTTTATTTTTCATTTTTGTGTCATGTCGATGACCATTCATTCTCCTTCTTAGTGTCACAACAGAAACACTAAGAAGGAGAATGAATGGTCATCGACATGACACAAAAATGAAAAATAAAGATAAGCCTGTAGCGGCACATGCCGAAACCCATAATCTGGACTTTAATCACTGTTAAACAACCAAGGTGGTTAAATCCCTCAAACCTCATAAAATACATCCATCAACCTTTCAATCCTAGCAGGGGCGTTTTGAAGCCCGAAAGGCAATCATAAGTATTTAGGCACCCCTGTTGGTGTAATAAAGGAGGTTTTGTCTTGATATTTTCTGTGTATTGTGATCGTGTTAAATCCAACACTGTAAAGTACTTAAGCTCCTAGTCTATCAACGGTTTCTACGATGTTAGGTAGTGGGAATACATATGGTGGTGTTACTGAGCTTAATGTTCGATAATCGACACAACCTAAGTTTAATTTCTCCATTAGGTTGATCTTGATCTTTCTTGATTATCACTATTGATTAAGTGCATGGTTCATCGTAAAAATCTTGGGGAACGATGAATCCCTGGGATTCCACCATGTCCTGGACCAAATTTTGTTGACTAGGCCCATTTCGTAATCAGATTTGGATTTGCTGTGTAAATCCTATGCCGAACAAGCAATGTGCTAGGCATATTTTTTATCTCTGAATATTCCCTGATACCTTCTTAAAAGTATTTGTATCTCTTCTCTCTGCGCCAACGTCAAATGACTGATTTTTCCCGTGAAATCTAAAGCTTCCTTAAAATTTCTATAGTGCATTTTCCTACACATCTCTTCTTCTCTTGACAGCTAAATATGTATTCTTTTGTGGTCGTTTTTGGAATTGCTGGTCCGGGGTTTGAACCCAGCCTTTATTTACTATGGACTTTTAGTCCACCTCTATGACATCACTAGTCTGTAATGCTAATCGCTCACCTATTTTATAGGCTCTCGAAATCTCTGTCACCACAGCCCAGATTACTTATACTGTCACATACTGTTGACTTTGCATGGTTATAGTTATAATCTTACTTACACTTCGGTGAATAAACACATGCTTGTCGTTCATATGTTCATCTTTAAAAAAGGATTCAATCATAAACCAACGCTTCCTAACTTTTGAAATATTTTGACTTGGACTCATACTCACTTCCTGGTGCCTGGACACAATTTTTCAGAGACTGTTAAGATATATAGGGATCCGGACATTTTCTATAACACATGAAGTGTTGATTACTCCATTATTGGTAGTTAATATTGTCCTTATGTTCCCTTATTCACACTTTCCACTAAGAGTGTACTTTAGTGATCCTAACTGGAGAGCACATTAATAATCGCTGAATATTTTGACAGGAACTTAAGTCCCAAAATACCATCATTTTTCAAGTCATTATTACAATCCTAAACTTAGAAAGTTACCTGGTAGCTATCTCCTTCTACCCTTAACTCACCCATATTTTACAGAGGCTATTTAGCATATGTCCACTTATGCCTGAAATTCCAAATTTTGGTAGGGATAGCCCCACTATCCTGTTTTTTCACCAAAAAATATATATGAGCTCCACTACCCACCAAAAATCAGCAGTTTTTACCTTTATAGTTACACATCAAAACTAATTCATTGGTGGTGTTGTTGTCATTCAGAGAGACTGAAGGAACTTTTCTAAGCGGGAAACAACGTTTGTGGCCTTGTTGCCCCACCCGAATATGGGTAACACTGTCTACTGGCTATTGTATGTTGCCCCACCCGAATATGGGTAACACTGTCTACTGGCTATTGTATGTTGCCTCACGAAGTGACCTAATTTGCCACAGCTTGTGGCTTGTGGCAACTTTAGTTTCCCCTGGCGATTGCAGCAATCTCTGGCTAAATGTCCTTTTTTGCTGCATACATAACATCTTTTCTTCTTATTTATTGAAAATGGTTTTC
Organism: Timema bartmani; assembly: GCA_902151455.1. Taxonomy (NCBI): domain Eukaryota; kingdom Metazoa; phylum Arthropoda; class Insecta; order Phasmatodea; family Timematidae; genus Timema; species Timema bartmani. The sequence continues at coordinate 120,003 of CABFWB010000489.1, read as the reverse complement.
TTAAAGTACCCCTTTCTCATTTCTGCGGTCGATTGTCGGCTTCTACTATAGTGATCGTGGCTTTGATTCCCTTTGAAAGTTCTTTGGTCTTGCTAGACGCATCATTCTGTCTACATCTCCCTTAAGTCCATTAAAAAAAATGCATCCAACATCCATTGATCTACCTCAAATTTAATTATTCAGTTTCTTACAGCATAGTTTCCTAACTCAAAGGGGTTAATCTTAATCCTGTCAGAAAATTCCTCATCATTTTCGTTTAGCTTGAGTCTAATTTTGGTCACTCGCTCCCTATACAAAATTACTAGCCTCAGTGCACTTATATTGGGATGAAGATGGTTAGCTGGTACTGTGAAAGTTATCGCCCAAGTCATTCAGTATAGCGTCCTGGACAAGAACTTTATAAGTCCTTCTCGATGGTTATCACTGTCAACTATCAAAAACCTCTTTAACACTCTCCAAAGACTCTCCGAAAAACAAGAACACTTTGTCCTAGTTTTGCATCTAATAGGAGCGTTAAAAATGTCATGCTTACAGATGTTTGGCTAAATGTAATTTACTGGTATGTATCTAACTATAATACACAGGCAAAGCTGACTTTCAAATCAAATGTGTAAACTTATTGTGGACTCTTCTGAATAGCTTGGCTGCCTCAGACTTTCATTATTACAAGGAAACTATTTCGTTTATGTAACATACATATGTTCTAATGTTACTAACCAGACATTGACACATGCAATTTAAAACAAATGCCAATACAAAGTTTATACTGTATTCAAAGAAATAAGGCTTATTTTTATTCTAATATATGTTAGAGTTACATCTATTATTGATTCACCCTAAGCTGAGACCTAATGTAAACAAAGCCATGTGGAAGTCTATGCTCTGATTTGCTACTGAACGGACTTCAATGGTATCCTTTCACTAAATAGCTTCTCCTTAGTTTTGTATTAAACTTGTTTTAAAATAATACTATAAAATTATTATAACTAAAATTATCCCTTCATTTGTTTTATAAATTATACTTTAAGCTTTGCAAGTTCTATTCAAATACCAACAAATTCCTGACTCAGCAATGAGGGACCCAATGGTACAGCCCTTATCACATGTTAACCTCAAGTCAGTAACAGTCAGTCGACAGTTCATCCTGGAGGTGTTAAGTGATGATTGTGAGTGTTGAGTGCTTCCCATCTATTTATGGCGTTTTCTTAGTCTGGCCTTAGTTTTGCTAAACATAAGACGGAACATTTAAAATTATTAAAAAATACAAAAATTCATAGTGACCTACTTTACTATGATACTGACTATGGTCGCGCTTGTTTAAAATATTACACTTGTGTTCCACCAATCGTGTAGGTCCTTCAAGTAGTAATATGGGAATGTTTGTTTACTTTCGGTCTCAGGTTAGGATGAACCAATAATAGACATGTCATTTGAATACTACAGGACCCTTTAATTAGATAAAAATCATAAAACTCTTACCAAGCTCCAAAACATTGCTCTTTTTTTCCATTTTTAGCATAGGCTTGTATATTATAATTATTATTTGTGAATGGAACATCATCCATAGCTACCAAGTATTAATTTCTATTTTAAGGTTTTTTTGTTTATTTTTGTAATTTTTTCATTTTTGAAAAAACCTATTTAAATGATACTTATAAAACCCACTTAGATCAACAATCGACCTAAATATCATTCAAAATGCCAAATATAGTTTGAAATGAGATAGAACTGGAAATATTAACATATTCTCTATAATAATCAGCAGAAATCAAGCGGAGTTGCCACAGGTTACACTCAAAATGGTCAGAGCTTACTTCATGGGCAACACTTCTCACAACTGACACAGAAAAGTTTTCAATTCTGTATTTCAGGAAAATGTTGGTGCAGTTCCTTGTACTTTCCCACAAACATATTGAAATGTTTACTGTAATGCAATGTAAATCATAAATACTTTTTTTTTCTCCTGAAAAACAAATATACATTATTATTCATTAGATAAAACACCACATACACATTTTTAACAAAATCTTTATAAAGCCATTTTGGGTTTATTTTATTTTTACTAAAATTGGTTTTAATAAATTAACCATAATTTCAGAGTTAAAAATAAACTCAGGATTTTCCCTCAGTATGACCATATAACATTGAAACTTCAAGTTTGAATTAAATCCATCCAACCCTTTAGGTTGTATAGCACTAGGTAAGAGACAAACATAATTGTAAAACTCACTTTTTCTAGTTTGGAGAGACATAAAACTTAGAAATCCAATATATTCTCTGTTTAACATACAATACTCAAATCTTTTTAGAAATCAAATATATTATATTGATAAAAGTCCTGAAGTGTAATGGTGTATTTTTACCCCTCAACCTTAAGAACAGGAACCAGCAACCTTTTTGAGCCCCGATTGACTTACATACTTATCAAATGTCCCGCAATCATTAATCCTTTTTCCGCTTAAATTGTGTACTTATTTTGTCTATACATTTTATAGTTATTCCTCAAATTCAATTCTTCCTCAAATTATTATGTCCCCCCCACATTTATAAAAAAAAATATGGAAATAATAAAACGTATAATTTCATATTAAACCACATTATTTAATTTTCTTATAACAATGCCGATTATGATCGACCAAAGTTATTTTGTTTACACTCAAATAGTATTTGTAAGCACTAAGTGTAGTTTTCTTACGCAATCAACTTAAAATTGCCATGAGATCAACTGGTTGATCGTGATCAACATGTACCAGCGCAGGCCTACCTTCTCTAATATCTATTATACATTATTATTTAATTATAAATATCTTATTGAAATTAAATAATTTATTACTAAAAATTTTTAATTTAAGTCACCGAAAGAATAAAATTACACTAGAATAAAAATCAAAATTAAATTATCCAAACAAAATAAAGTGTACCAGTACCAAAATATTAGACTGAAAGTAAGACTTACTAAAAAAAAAAATGGCATAAAATCAAAGGTCCTTTAATTTATAAAATAAACTGCAATAGTTAAGAGAGAGAGAGAGACATACAAGATATGAGTCGCAATTCACAAAAATACACATTTTATGTAGAATGAAAGGATTGTTGTGGATATTGCAAAACTACAGCAAATATAGTGATATTACAAGTTTAAATAACAAAAGAATAAAATAAAATCGAAGTTTTTTTTAAATGGGCAACATATATACTGAATATGTTCAGGGACTCGCTATTTCCCCAGAACATAAAATTTTTCCGAAAACCATAGCACACAAAATAAAACATTGGAGTGAGAGGTGGGAAGAGAAGCTAACAGAAAGTATGCAAGTGAGAGGAGAAAAAAGGTGGAAGGATAGAAGCATTTTACTAAACTGACTCAGGCCACAAAATGGAACAGTTGATGATGAAGTAGATGCTTGACTCCAGCTCGTGAAGTTAAATTAAACTTTAGATGGTTTTCCCCTCCAAATATAATAAGTCTGCTAAGTTACGAACACATTACTGACACAAGTGTTATGTTCTATCTAAATTATTTAAACCCTTGTTTGTGTCCACAGACGATGGAGTCGGTGAAGAAGGCTCGCAGCATGCTTGAATACAGCGAAGAGAGCATCCAAGTCCCACGGATCTTGGTTGGTAAAGTGATTGGAAAGAATGGCCGTATTATCCAGGAGATCGTGGACAAGAGCGGAGTGGTGAGTTTGCAAACCTGTTTGTTTCCACTTTACAGTATAAATGTGTATGTTGTGGAGGATATAGGTCTGGGGACACACGCAGGAACATAAGGGATCCAATTGTTTTTGTCACTTGTGGAATATTCACTGCCAACCACCTCTCTTTTTGTTTACTTTTATTAACGGGTAAATACTGAACACAATTATAGGGTACAGAGCAAATTCCTTGACTTTTATAGGAGTAATAATGTTAAAACAGGCAGAGGCTAAAATATCATCATTGTTTCATCTGTCAGAAAACATTTTTGGTAAAGTGATAGAAAGTCAGCTGTATTTTTTAAATAATACTAAGAAATGTATGCTTTAGCATTGTAATTTGTCAACAATGATTTCTAAACTTCTATTTGTGTTGGATTGGCTAGTTCAAAGAATTGTAGTTTAGGGGTCTGTTAACTCAAATTTTTTAATTCAAGTCGGCCTTGATTAATCTTTTCATAAAACTCCAGTGCAGGGCTGTCAAACACAAACAGGTGTGAGGGCCGCATTATATGATTAGGGAGGCATTGTTGGCCGCACATAGGATGTAACGCTTAAAAGATCTAGCCTGATATATTGTTTGTTCACCACCATTAGGGTGACATTTGATATAATTATTGAATTGGATCCAAGTTTGCTATTCTGTATTATAATAATTAAAAGGGATGATGTATTATTTTATAAATTAAAAGTTCTGGTGTTTTATAGTTTTTTATTTTAAGTAGATAAACAATTTTTCGCTAGATATTTGACACGTTGTAGATTTTAATTTAAAAGCCCGACTCACGTCATATACAAGATAATTGCCCACATGTGAGATTTAGAACAAATATTAAGATTTCATCGACTCAATCTACACGGGTTCTCATTAAGAAGTAAAGTGAAGAGATGCGTACCCTGAAGGGGTATATCAAGCGACATTTCCTTCTCGAAGCTTCTTATACAAAAAAAAAAAAAAGATGCGTTTCTGTTTACAAAACTGCGTTGGCTTTTCAAACAGAGACTTAGAAAGATGTTGCCGTACCTTGCAACTTAACACAAATAAATCTTACTACCCGCTCTCATTTATAATATCGTAATTTTGAATACAAATGTGAATAATAAATTACTGGGATGTATAATTCCATATTTACAGCAACCCCCCCCCTAATTACTGCAAAGATTGAACGTGTGTGATGTCTAAAAACAATTACATAATGTACCAATTTACTATAAAATGCACTTGAAATTGAATACACAGAACAAATCACTTTTACATACAAATTGTTGCTAGTCTAGTCAAGGTTTGCCCTCAACCATACTTTCTTTCTTGAAGTTCCTTTGTTACATGCATCAACAAAATAGGAAAAAATAAGTTTTTTTTACAGTGTCACACTAATAATAATAATTTGTTTTCTTAATTATTGTTTATATCTAATATCATTATTTAGAAAATCTTATATTTCTAAAATATTTAACTAAAATTACATTATATTAACTTAATACAATATACTTGACATATTTAATGCAATATGTTATACAATGTAGATAACACTTGATTTAATTGTTCTAATACTATGTCATTATATTAAATATTTTATTAATACTCAATCTTTTAAATTATCTATTTCAATATTCATTGATCGATTCTCCTTAATATCATGGTTAGTATGTATCCCTTGTTCTTTAACTATGTTTTAATTAAATCATTTTGGTTTTAATTACATAACTTTTTTTATAAGACTTTAAATTAAATCAGCCTTTGCTTCAGCTAATCTTTATTTTATAGGCCCAAGATAAAATCTTTAATATTTGTTTTTACTTCACAGTTGAATACTCTTATTTAGTTTTGTTATTAATTTTATTGTTTTAATTTGTTTACAAGACACACCAGAAAATTTCATCAGATAACTTTAACTCCTTCCCTGGTATAGGCTTAAACAAAATTAATTATGTAGACTATTATCTTACCTTTCATGAGGTAGACTCACCTAAATAAAGTGTATGGGCAATCTCTCCCATATATATATATACACACACACACACACAAACACACACATACATATTTATTTTCAATGACGGAACTCACCTTAACTGGTGTATATTGGATCAACGACGTACCTTAACTGGTGTATCTTCCACGAAGACTAGATATTAGATCTATGACTATAATTCATATCATTGGCATACCTATCCACACCAAGTGAATTTAAAACATAACCTCCTCTTCTTTAGATACTTTGTATTTATGATGGTACTTTACCATGAACAATCATTACTGGGTGTTGTAAACAAATTCATTTAATTCATATCAATCACTTAGATCGGTCATAAAAAATTTTTTAACTCTGTATCAAAGATTCTCAATACTCTTGTCATTCCTTGGCCTATAAAATTTCTTATAAACTTCAACATTTTTATTATTTTTAATTAGGTTCATAACTTGACCCTTGTTTGATACTGAATTTAAATTCTATCTATAAATTTCCCGACTGTTACTGATGAGTCGATCTTTTGAATGCCATTCATTACCCTCAAGGTACTTTTAATGAATAACACTACTTTCCTATGATAAACTCTTGATAAATTATTATTAATTATCTAAACACATATTGCCTATTAAAGATGACACAACTTATTATAGTAGCATTGAAATACTTCCTTGTTAATACACTATCAATACAACACAACAAATTAGTAGTACTACAACATATATAATTCAATATGCTTCCTCCTTGCTTAATATATTACTAGTACTGCAACACTTGCTTAATACAATGTTAATACTACAATACATAGAATTTAATATTCATAAAACTTAAACTAGTTTATTTATTACCCTTATTTCACTAAAAGTATGCTTAAAGTTTTACAATATTAATGATATAATTTAATATTCATTCGTAAAAAATCAACTTTATTTTTCATAACAATATGGTGAGAGAAAGAGAGTGTGTGAGAGAGGGAGAGAGAGAAGGAAGTCTATCTGTATTATTTCTATTTAAAATGTGAGATGCCTTACTGGCTATTAGAGTTGTTTACTTCAAAGTTACTTCTTTGTCAGAGGAACCCTTTTCTCTGAGGATTAGCTTTGATATGATTGACAAGGGTGTTGTTCTCTGTTTCTTTTACTTATTTTCTCTCTCTTTTTTTAACTCCTGGCTCTATTTTTTTTGTAGCTCCTGGCTAGTTTTTATTGAACCTTTCATCTATTTTCTGACTTTACATTTCACTCTTTTCACTACATTCATTCATTTGCTGCACTAACTGCATTAATATTGCATTAAGGTCCTGTGGTTTGTTGAGCTACACCTTCTACCTTCTAAACATTTTCCACCCCCTTAAGTCTTCTTCTTTATGAACTATTGGTTCAACTACTTTCTCATGTTGTTCACTTTGTTCCTGATCAGATGGTTCTAAACAAAATGGTTCTTCTACAATTGGCTGGGAATATTGTGTTAGAGGGGGGTTATCCTCACTGCTACTACTACTCTCTGTCTCTTCCATATTTAATGAAATTTTGTTGTTGATGACTTGCGTGAGATTCTCCCTGCGTACCTCACCTGAAGTCTAGAAGCTTTGACCTTATTCTGAAGCTACCTGGTTTGGAACACCTCCTTCTGAAGTCACCTGGTTTATAACTTCTTCCTCTTAAGTCACCTGGTTTTTTGTGTGTGGTAGTAATAAAGCACTTAAGTAGTTTGCAGCACTTTCACTGTTCTTTGAGTACTCACTTTCTCGGGTTGTGAACTGAATTTAATTTTATTATTTCAGTTTATCAGGCTCCACGTTGGGCGCCATTATTGTAACGTTTAAAAGAGCTAGCCTGATATTTTGTTTGTTCGCCACCATTAGGGTGACATTTGATATAATTATTGAATTGGGTCCAAGTTTGCTATTCTGTATTATAATAATTAAAAGGGATTATGTCTTATTTTATAAATAAAAAGTTCTGGTGTTTTATATTTTTTTTCTTTTAGGTAGATAAACAGTTTTTTGTAGATATTTCACACGTTGTAGATTTTAATTTAAAAGCCCGACCCACATCATATACAAGATAATTGCCCACAAGTGAAATTTAGAAAAGAACACGTATTAAGATTTCATCAACTCAATCTACACGGGTTCTCGTTAGGAAGGAAAGTGAAGATATGCGTGCCCTGAAGAGGTATATCAAGCGACATTTCCTTCTCGAAGCTTCTTAGACAAAAAAAAAAAAAGTGTGGTCATCCAGGTGCGTATCTGTTTACAAAACTGCGGTGGCTTTTCAAACAGAGATCTAGAAAGATGTCGCCATACCTTGCAACTTAACACAAATAAGTCTTGCTACCCGCTCTCATTTATAATATCGTAATTTTGAATACAAATGTGAATAGTAAATTACTGGGATGTATAATTCCATATCATTACAAGGATTTTTATTTACTATATTATACATTTTAATGCTTATACAGAATTAAAAAGCTTACCTTTTTCCCCCTCAACCCCTTTTCATTCTTAAAGTACACTAAATTCTACTAACATATTTACTTTTAATGCAGACACAAAAGGCAGATTAAAAAGCCCAATTTTTAACTGTCAATTTACATTATTAAAAACAATTGCTAAATAAAAAATAAATAGTTTGACAAATACATTATTAATAAACTTAACTCAAATATCTTTCATTTAAAACAAAAATGTCAGGATGGTAATTTATTGCAAACACTGTTGGTTGGAAATCTGATATCTCTTCCCACTTATTAAATTATCAAAATATGGAGAAATATTTTAACTTTAAACAATCCTCATTGAGCTTTGTAGATTTTAATCTGTAAGCTGACCACTTAACTTGGATTTATTCAATATTAAAATGGAGAAAAACTTTTCACAAATGTACGTAATTCTGAACATTGATAGTATTTTAGCTGTATTCATTTTGATTGTGAGATATTTATCACCCAAATACTTTGAGTTTAAGGCTGGTAGGGCTGGTTTAGACACTCCCATGGGCAGTATGTTTGACACCTCTGATCCAGAATATCAAGTCAATCACGAGCTTGGATTGAATAAATACATGTTTTTTTTTAATGATCTAAGAGACAGACACACACACACACACACACATTTGGGAACTATACATATGAAATATTTACCAAACAAATTCATTACTAATAAAGATGACTTGGTGTGGAAAGAAGGCCAGATAGGGAGTGGAGTCCATTCAAACACATGTAATGGGTGTGCATGTATTAGAGTTGGGTCGAATCCAAATTCGAATCTTGGAAAAAAATATGTACATAAGAGGAAATATAAATATAAACAAATAATAGAAAATATAAACAGTAACAAAATGTTAACATTTTTGCTTATAGTCATTATATTATTAATACATTTAGTTAAGTGTTAAACTACTTGTATGGGGCCTGTTGTTAAGTTCATCCTATAATTATAATTGGCTATGAACCACCAAAAAAGTAGTATTAGAGCTCTAAAACAAATTTCAGTTGAAAAACGGGGAAAAAAATTAAGGATTTGAGTCAAAAGTTATCTCAAATATCCTTAAGGACTCGAGGGTCCCATCCCTAGTGAGTGTGTGAGTGTGTGTGCGCACATGTTTTTGTTTTATATAGAAAGATCAAATCCACTTTTTCTTGAATCTGAATATTAGTTTTATCTTCGAATATTGAATTTGAATATGGGTCTTTGAAAATATGATAAACATAAGTGCTTAACTTTCCCACGTGGGTAGGATTTTTTCCTTCACCTCTGATTTTGTTTGCATTAAGTGGTAAATTAATCATTTGGGGCTTTTTTTGTTTTAGTTTTCCTATCATTTTATTGGTCTAAACCACTAGTAACAATTATAATAGCTCTTAAAAAACTAAACAAAAATTATTGTTAAAATTTGAATCTTGAATTTTCGATCATCCTTAACAATTTGTGGGTTCCATCCCTAGTGTGTGTGTGTGCATGCATGAGTGAGTGCATGCGTGAGTGCATGTGTGTGCGTGAGTGCGTGTGTGTGTGTGCATGTGTGTGTGCATGTGTGTGTGCATGTGAGTGTGTGTGTGAGTGCATGCGTGAGTGAGTGTGCATGTGCACACAGGGTGTATTTTAATTAGTGTTAAATATTCTAGGGCTGTACTCCCATCTATCAAACACAAAGAAAATTCCATGTAAACAGGGGGCTGGAAACTCTATCCCTTGCTTGCGGGTTCTGGGGTAACTGATTGATGTCGAGACAACGGTGACGTTGTGTTCAGACACTTGTGTGTAGGTGTAGGAGAAATGTCGGCAAGAGTGTCCCGGCGACGTTAGTCACGGTGGAACAGAAGAATGTCCCGATAACATGAGTCGCAGGTGACCTGGTGGTCTAGGGGTAAGGTGTTGGACTTCTGTGCTGGGGTCCGGGGTTCAATCCTCGGTCCCGGCATAAATTTATCTGATTACCAAACCCTTCCTTCACCTCTGACAAGACATGTATTAATTACAACTTGTGAATGTGAGGAATGCCAGGCCTCCAACGTGGTTCAGATCCCACGTTAAACTAAAGAGCCTCCATTTCATCTCACAATCACCCTACCATTATACATTAGCATAAGTGTGTATAACCTGAACGCGTAGTAAGACGTGGTGCTAATAATAATTACATGAGTCCCCGTAGAACAGAAGGATGTCCCTAGGTGTGGCGTTAGGATGCTGGTCCCGGCAACGTGAGTTGCGGTGGGGAGGTAATGTGATTGTCCCGGTAATGTGATTGTCCCGGCAACGTGAGTCGCGGTTGGAGGTAGGGTGATTGTCCCGTCAACGTGAGTCGCGGTGAGAGGTAGGGTGATTGTGGGTAGAGAGAGAGGGTTAAAACAATATTGCTCCTTCATAACATAAGACAATTTAATAGCTCTTTCATAAAGGAGGTACACCCAGGCTGGGTAGCCACTCCGACTGGCTTTGACAAAGGAACCACCATGTTAAATACCCTCTGCTGCTGCCTGATCTTGTCCAATGGGAGAAAAAAGAAGCTGCCCATTGGTGCGTGAAAGCGTGAGATATATTGGCCGCCAAGTGAGCCAATAGCAAGAGGAGTTCTCACGGGCGCTGAGTACAGTGGGGAACTCGTCACGGACGGCTCAGAGAACATAAACTGTGGAGCGGTCCAGGGAGTAGAGAGGGGTTGGTGCCGTTTGTGCAAGTGCGGAGGAAAGATACAAGGGCCGACTGAACAGTGAGGGACAACGCCTAATTATATAGTTATCAAAGGTTTTCCTCAAAAGATGGATTGGTCATGGGGGATCCATTGAATGGTAGGCTTAGTCACCAAATTTGAACCCAATGGATTTTTATATCTGAGGACATTTTTAAGTCCAATGTTTACCCAACTCATGTGACTATATGTATGTGATTATCAGTGATGAACTTAAAGAAATCAGGCATGACATTGCTTATTGGTTAGAATTATTTGCAAAGCTCAATTAAATGAATTAGCATTTGCAAGGATATGCAGTCAATTTTATTAAGTATAAATCAGTCACATTTGTATTTATTTAAAAATCTATTATATTTAAATGCAATTGAGGCCATAGTGGGCTATACTAATTTCCAAGCTTGTTGTTGCTAGAAGAGAAAGGCGGGCTTCAAGATTATAATCTGCAAGTATGTTGTGACCATTTAAATTGCAACATGAAAATATATCTGAGCGATTTGAGGATATTCTTTTGATTGAAATTCAGTACTAGGCAGTAAACGCACTTTCAGATACTGATAAAATTGGAATGTGGAAGAAGAGCTAATTTAAATACAAAATATCACTAAGCCGAAGCAAAAGTTTAATAAATCTTACCAAGAGTTGTTGTTACAAAAATAAATTTCTGATCGTTTGCCTGCATCATGGAGAGTGGTTAAGAAGCTCTTGGTTGCATTTCTAACGTCATATTTGGTAGGACTTGATTTTAGTCTGGTCATTCAACTTTTTTCCAAGCATGAAAATTGACTACAATTTAATAAACATGGTGATTTAAGACTTGTTCCAAATTACTCTAAACCACATATTGGAAACAGTTACCACTTCATCAAGTTCATGCATTGCATTAAGAATTAACTGACCAAATAAAAATGATGTTGCCTATCTAAGTATCTGCTAAATGACCATCAAAATTGGATCATGTCCAGTCTCCTCAACAAACAGTATACGAGTTTATACACACATCCAGTCTCCACAACAAACAGTATGCGAGTTTATACATACGTCCACTCTACAACAAATAGTATACGAGTTTATACATACGTCCACTGTCTACAACAAATAGTATACGAGTTTATACATACGTCCACTGTATACAAAAAATAGTACACGAGCTTATACACACGTCCAGACTCTACAACAAATAGGATGCGGGTTTATACACACACATTCACTCTCTAAAACAAATATAACGCAAGTAAGTTCAAGTTTCAGAAGTCACATAGATATTCTTATGAATTATTTTGGGTAAACCCGTAGATTCTTGGGTATCGAACTCAAAATCGACTATTTCTTTTCTTCCACCAACCAAAGATTGTAATAAAGCTGGAAAATGTATGAAGGGGTCGAGTCTAAATGCACCTGTTTCATAATGTTTAACCAAGAAATCAATATGACCTTGACATGTGCCAACAATAGCGAAATATGGTTGTCTCGACTAAGACGAATAAAATTATAAAATGAGAAACTTAATATTATGTTAAGCTTAATTATAATTAATAAAGGGATGGGGGATCAAGATTATTACAGTATTATGAATTTATATTTAAATAAATGTGTCCCAAGTTACAAATTTCAGTCCTAAATAATATAAGAAGTATAAAATATTGTTATATTAGAAGTTTTTATTTTGAAGTCAGAGTCGATACATATTTACATAATCCGACTATACATATTTACAGAATCCCTACCCTCTATCTCATCACTCATTCTTCTCTCTCTACTATTAGATATAATCGCAGAAATAAAATATCCAAACAAACTAAATAAAGTGCTCAGAAATTGGACCGGAAAAAGAAAGAGACAAAAAAGCAAGGTCATCTGATTCTTTATAAAAATAAACTGCAAGAAAGATAAGCTCAGTGAAGCTCATACATATAAATTAGGAAGAAGATTTAAGAAAGGTGC
>CABFWB010000489.1:85686-101571 GCA_902151455.1 Timema bartmani | reverse complement strand
TGTCATGCATGATTTACTAACTTTAATAAATGATATATGCAGCTTTTCACAAAAATTAAATTTGAAATTAATAACACAAGAAACTATGCCATGACGATAATTTACATGTGAAATAACTTAATAAAATAAATTTTTATAGCTTCTTACATGTGTAAAAACATGTTTTGTGCTAGATTTATTAATTTTAGTTAGAAATATGCAATACAAACGGCTTTACACAAAAAGTAAGTTGACAATATGATAAGATGCTAGGCTGCAAATATAAGACGACCCCCTATTTTTTGCTTTCGATTTTTAATAAAAACTATAGTCTTATATTCGGGCCAATACGGTACTTCTCACAGACTTCATTCCCATGGCCTCCACTTCCCTATTCTCTTTTACATTCAATGTCCATGTTTCGGCAGTATATATGACAATAGTTAAAATGTATGCCCTATACAACACTTCAAGGGCATGTCTCTTATACACCTATAGAACAACTTTCCTTGCTGTACTCTTCTCATTAGATCTTCTCTACTTCCAACTTTCTCTTCAATCACGCTTCCAAGATATTTTACGTTCTGTATTTTTCTCAGCTCTACTCTATCCAACTTTATAGCTTTACAAGGCCTCATCCTCATCCTTGTTATTACCACATTTCACACTTCTTCATACTAAATCTCATTTCACACGCTTAAGCTCTCCGTACACCTGATCGGATCAGAACGCTAGGAATCGGAACCCCCCAAATGAAAACGAGTTTTGTCCTCTCACTTGTTCGGAATTTTTTATCAGTCGGAAGGAAGGAGTCAAAGAGGGTACATATATTTGAATTGAAGATGGGTGATAGCAGCGGTGAAGAGGAATGTCTATTTGCTATTTCTACTTATTTATGGTCCTTGTTGTGATAAACTTGTTTCAGGAAAATAGCAAATTCTTGTGTAGAACAAGCTGAACACTTTGCTTCTCTCAATACAAAGAAATGTATTTTTTTTAAAAGACATAAAATAATTAAAGTATTATGAAGCTGACCATATGGCTAGAGCAAACAAAGCCTCCAATAAATTAGCAATGCTAAAATTTTGAAACACCTTCTACTTCCACTAACTGGCAGAAATTTGAATTAAGATAATTCATTATATCATCATCTTTAAAGCATTAATTCATAATGAATAAAAGATGAACAATATGATGTTTATAAAGTGTGACATTTTACTTATTAGTTTCTTTCAAATCCTCTACCAATTCCTCCTACGCATTTTCTTTCGTAACACTCTCCTATAAATAGTTGTTACCAATGTCATAAATCACAGGGTATAGTTGAACCAAATTGATTAATTTTTTATCCAAAGACATGTTTAACTAAACAAAAATAGGCGGCTAAGAGGAAGAGAAAACCAACAGGTGTATAGCTGAATGTGAGCATGAGTGATTGTAGAGAATTATGCAAGATCTGAGGACGAGCATAGCTTCGGAATCCGTAAAAATATTGCCTCCGTGGCAAACCGATTTGTTCAGTTTCGTTCTGATTGGACGTAACTTTCCAATCCGAGCAAGTGTGCAGGCCTCCATTGAAATACATGTAATAAATAATTTCGTACGCATTCCAATCCGATTATGTTTGCGGCAATCTCTTCACTTCCTCATTCCATTCCTGTAGCTGTTCCCGTACTTCCTCTTCCTTCTCCATACCATCAAGTCATCACCAAATATCATCTTTCGTTCTTTCCTCCCTGAGTTTCCTTGCCACTTAATTTGTTCTCCAACTTGTGATTTAAATTATTAATTTATTTAATTGAGTTGTTGAGAAAAAAAACTTCTATATGCGTTATTAGAAACAAATTGTTTATTTTCTCGGCTTTAATAGCTATATTTAGTAACATAAGTGGGCCTGTATCATGGTAATTTCTAAAATGATTCATTGTAGTATGTATTATCACTTCTTTGGTCCTGTCATAGCGAAGTGCCAGTTTTGAGCACCAGCTCATTGTCACTTAGAACTAATTAGGGCTTTGTATTGAAATCTGAGATGAGGGCTTAATAAAGTTGGTGAAGCTTTAGCAAGCAGAATACTACTATAATCAGGAGACGCTAGATAATTTTGTGGACCACTTTCCGAAATATGTTCAGATACCATAATATATGTTCTGTTCCGATTCTATCAGAGTACATTTATCAAATAATGATTCATTTTTGCTAAATAAGGCTTAGACTAAAATAGATCTCATCAAAAGCTTGCCATATAATCTCTTTAGGTTTAAAATTACTATTCTATGTACTTAAGAGATTCAACATATTAATTTAGTCTGTTAGAACTTTATTATTATTATTATTATTATTATTATTATTATTATTATTATTATTATTATTTTGTCTTAAAAAGCCTTTTGGATATGAAAGATTAGTTTTCCAAATTCAATTATCACAATAAAACAATTCAAAAACAGCAAAAAAAAAAATTCAAAAGGTTTTCCAAATATTTATTTGTGGCAGTGCCTTTTTTTTTCACTATAAAAATTTTCTAATAAAAATTTACTGGAAAAAAAATTGTTGAAAACATATTTTTATAAACATGGAAGAATACATTTAAATACATTAATATAAAAAGTATATAAGTATTAATTGCTTGTTAAAGGAATTTATTTGTTTTTGTTACATTCTTCAATCAAAATTAGATGTAAAAGCAAAAGGTTTTCTTAAGGAATTCTAGACATCTTGACCATTTTTACTTACAAACAGGAACAATGCTGATATTTGTAAATAATTTTATTTTTGGGAATCTTTTTTGTTTTGGTACTAACCACATGAATGACTTGTTTATATGTACTGAAAACGATAATATAGACATAACTACAAATGTGGAATTTCTAATGTAGTGTTAATATAATTAATATTTTATAGGGGTGTGCAAAGCTTTGAAAACCTTAATTATGCTTTGGATATTCATTTGCTTCGACTTCGATTCGACCGTAAATTTCCTGAGTTGGCATTTATGAAGCTTCGCCCTAAAATATTTAAAGCTGTAACGTATATTAATGTTAATTTTTTTAAATTTTTGGCTGTTATTTCCATTACAAATTAGTGTTAGTGTAAAAAAAATCTAAAATAATTATATTACACTTTGTGATATAAATGTATATATCATTTTTTATTAAATATTTAAATTATGTTTGGAATAAAACATTTTGTAAAATTATATTTACTACTTATATTAACATAATTAGTTAATAGTTTTGTTCTACACTAAACTTTTCTCTAATATTCAAATTTCAATTCAGCTTTGGGAATGTCTGATATTATTCGATTTGACTTTGCTTCGAATTAAAAAGTGGACCTAGCACACTCCTAATATTAATTGATAAGTGAAATGTATTTTACAGAAAATGTTTTGGTCAAAGTCTTATACATTAGATAAAGACATTTACTAAACTAGCACAATTTGTGAAACTTTGGATTTTATTTTAAAGTTTAATATGTTACTATTTAAACGGTAGATAAAAAATTAAACTGTAATGTTTTTTTATTTTAAAACTGTATGTAATTATATTGTTTGCGTTGTCCCTTTCAAATGTTAATTATTATTTCAACTGACCAGAATTGCAGAACCAGCCGACTGAAAGGGTGTGGTTGTGCTGTATGTTGTGGTGGTGAGGATGGTAAGCTTGAGTGGGTGCTCTTGTTACAGGTGCGGGTGAAGATAGAGGGGGACAATGAACCTCAGCCGACCATCCCTCGCGAAGAGGGTCAAGTTCCTTTTGTATTTGTAGGCACCGTCGAGAGCATAGCCAATGCTAAAGTTCTTCTGGAATACCATCTAGCACATTTAAAAGTGAGCATTATTATGTTAGCGACAAGCAAAATAGGAGGAAAATTATTCTTGGAAGAATGGACCTGACCTTAACTTGAAAATGAATCACTTCGTCAAGTTGAATTTTCAATATAAGTGCAATTAGTTATTTACTTCTTGCTGTGCCATCATGTTCGTATTCACTATTTAAAAAACACAAAGCCTGTTTGAAAATACTTTTTGAAGAATCCCACACGCTATGAACTAATTTAAGACTTGAGGATTGTTTTTCATGGTCATAATACTAACTATTCATATCTTTTATATCAACAAAGCTGCCAATATAAATTTCATTATTCATTGCTGATCTCGAACTTTTCAGAATAATTACAAGCTCACACAATAACAAAAACACGCACTTAAAACATTTTGCTTCTTTAGCCCAGGAAAGACAGAAAAGCAGACCCTTGACTAACCTTATCACTGCTCGAAAAGAAAAAAAGTATTTATGTCTGAAAATGAATCCACTCTGAAAGTAATTAACTACACCCTATTTCCTTTAGCTCTCCTAATATAGTATTTAGATTTCTTATTACTAATATTTTTAATTCGTTGTTATAATCAATATATAGAGAATAGAAGGTCAGGTGGAGACAGACATCTGGTTGGCTAAGCTTATGGCATCACTCATTACACAAGCCAGTGCACCACCTTACATACACAAAGATATATGAAGGCAAACTAAGTTTTTAAAATTTAGGTCACATTTTGTAACTTTAAATGATGTCAAATTAATGTGATTTTTTTGCTTAGTTTAAAAAATATGTATATTTGGCTGTTTTCATATTAAAAAATTTTTTGTAGGCTTTAACTATTTGTTCATACTTGTGTCTTGATTCTTGACACAAGTTTGAACAGGGGCAACTTTTGAATCCAAACCTTAAAAAAATATCAATCATGAGAGGGGCAACAAAAGACTCCATGGTTCAACCTCTAGCCATGCTGCCATAGTTCACTTTGTGTTTTACTCTCTTCTGCTGAAGAAGGTGACTTGTACCCTGAAAATTTCATAATTAGGTGGCTTTATTGTGTTTTCATTGTGAACTTTGAGGCCTACAATTTTCTGTTGAGTGTGTAGGCATTGCCCTTCTATCCTCTTTTCAATGTTTCTTACAAAACAATATTCCCTCTCTTAATTACTTCTAATTATTATTTAGAAATTTCATATTGTCTAACTAACTTCACTGCTATGGTTCTAATTTTGGTAATTGTTTTTTGAAATCCTTATTGTGTTTTTCAAGCCAGATCTTGCGCAGGATAAGTTTACTTTGTTCTGGGTCCATTAAACAAACTACTCATTAAAATGTTCAGACTTGTACTTATAATTTTGAGAGGTGTTTGTTTTTGTTTGATAGGAGGTAGAAGCGTTACGACAAGAGAAGTTAGAAATTGACCAACAGCTACGCAGTATACATGGCTCTACAATGGGCTCCATGCAGAATTTCCCAATCCAGAGGCGCAATGACAGGTGAGATAAGTTTGTTTTATATTGAATCGTATGTCCTAAAACTTCCTCTTGGGGTATCCAGAGAGGTGTTCAAATCTCAACCCTGTTATTTTTTAGTTGAAATTGGTCAGACCGTGTGCAATTGGCTTGAAATTCATCCTCACTATATATAAAAACACCTACTTCTAGCAAACAGTGCTCTCATGGAATATTTAAGAAATCCCATTTGAAAGCACATAAACTTGTTTCAAATACAAAGTGATCAATTTTATGTATTTTTAAAATTACTATTTTAGGTATTTTTAACTTCACTAAATAAAACAATATTAATATTTATTAAGGCTCTGCAAATACTCTTATTTCGAGCTTCGAGGGGCTTTAAATAGATCCAAATGCTCAAAATATTTATTGGCTTCCAATTTTAAGCACCTAGAAGAAGTTTCTTTCTAGGGATGGACGTGAATGATGCCTTTATATCAGGATTAGATGGGAAATGAATCAAAATATCAGCTTCAAGATGAAAATGGGAAATTATAAAAATGACGTTTTAGAATAAGTTTATATATATATATATACATACACACACACACACACACACACACACACTTTAATATGGTAAGACTTGTAAAAGGTTGGACATTATTTAATCTGAATCAAATAGCCGAAGCTATTATTTATGCTTTTTAATGAGTAATTCACCATCTAGATATCATCTTCTGAAAATTGAAAAATGACACCTGGACACAAGAATCGAGCCCGGGACCTTTGGCTTAGCATGCCAATGTTCTAACCACTGAGCTATCCAGGAATCGTCCCGTGCCCAGGGTCAGACTCTGCCTTAAAATATGAGTGAAGAATGACCCTGGGCACAGGACGATTCCTGGATAGCTCAGTGGTCAGAGCATTATTGTGCTAAGCCAAAGGTCCTGGGTTCGATTCCCGTGTACAGGTGTCATTTTTCAATTTTCAGAAGATCACTATGATAACTTCATAAAAAACAATATGTAGGATGAATGTGTGGAATGTCAGGCCTCCGCCATGGTTCGGATTCCACGTTAAACTGAAGGTCCTCCATTTCATCTCACAATCAACCTACCATTACACATTAGCGTAGGTGTGTATAGCTCGAATGGGTAGTAAGACGTGATAATAATAATAATAATAATAATAATAAGTAGGAGTGGGAGAAGAGCATTTTTTATCTAATCAAATAGCAAAATTTTAAACAAAAATATTAATAGAAATCAAATAGCCAATTTTAATTCATATTTGATGGAAAAATGTGTTTTATATTTATAGTTCATTATTGGAAGAGTGCAAGTTATAAAAAATAATTTTTTACTCTTCTCAAATGTCCTCTAGGTTTGAAACCACTTAAATATTCTTTGGGTCTAAAGCTCTAATGTTTCTCTCTGGTAAGAGGCCAGGACCAAGATAGCATCTGCATTACAGATGGACGGGGAATAATGGGGCTATTATTATTTTTTTAATATTGCTAAATTTTCACATATAATTATATTTTTATGAATGCGTTGTCTTTTTAAATATTTTTTAGAAACATTATATGGAATCATAATTAATGTTTCAGTTACCATCACAATATATTTAAAATTTAACCCTATAATTTATTATCGGTCCAAAACCTACCTACTGAGGTCTAAAACCATGTTCCTATGGTCTGGAAAGTCATGGAATGTAAGGGGGGAAAATAAGTCAGGGAAATAACAATTCATGTCACAATTCAGTTTCATTGGAAATTGTAAAACCGCAAAAGGAAGCTGTTGCCAAAGGTGAAATTAATGTAGTGGCTCGAAGAAACCATATCACATTTGTTATAAAAGATTATATAACTAAGGCGGAAGTCATTTGGCTATGCAAGTTGTTAGCAAAAAAGTCTTTCATTTCATGCAATAATTTAAGTACAATTTTTCATTCGATGTTTCCCGAGTGTTCCATTGCCAATGCCTTTACCCTTGGTGGAGACAAGGCTGCATACTTCATTGTGAATGGCTTGGCTCCGTTTTTTTATAACAATTTACTGGACCGCCTAAAATCTTGTAACAACTTTGTAATTTGTTTTGATGAAGCATTGAATAAAATTATTTAAAGAGGACAAATGGACATTATAATCAGATTCTGGGACAAGGAAAATCCTAAATTGTCAGTTGTTACTTAAACAGTGTGTTTTTCAATAGGAGCACCGCCCGAAGAATTACTGAAGTATTTCCTGGATGGTATTTCTCCTCTTCCACTCTCTAAGTTGATACAAGTGTCAATTTCTAAGTTGATACAAGTGTCAATGGATGGCCCAAATGTCAATTTAAAGTTTATAACACTTCTTCAGGAACACATCTAATCTGTCACAAACAATGAAGTATGTAGTTTGCTAAATCTGGGGACATGTGGGCTTCATGATGTTCATGGTTCCTTGAGAACACGGGTGAAATCTGTTGATTGGGATATAAGTAGCTTATTGCGTCACATGTACTACCTATTCACTGACTCTCCAGCTCGTCGAGCATTGTTTACCCAGTTGACAGGGTGTACAACTTTTCCATTGAAGTTATGTGGTATGTGGTGGTTAGAGAATGCAAAGTGCTTTCAAAGGGCATTACAAATTTGGGACCATATTGTTAAGTTTCTCAAGGAAGCAAAACTTCCTAAAACAAAACCTGTAGAGACACTGAAAAAAGAAGCCTGTGATCCATTCCTGAAGTGTAAACTAGCTTTCTGCAAGACAATTGCAGATGAATGTCGGCCTTTCCTGCAACGGTTCCAGACATCAAAACCAATGACTCCATATATTTTTGAAGCTGTAAAAAAACTTCTAAGCTACCTTATGAATCCTTGCGTGAAACCTGATCTGATCAAGTGCACAGGTCCAAAGTTACTGTCTATCGACACAATAAAATCAGAAAATTTGATCCTTAGCAAAAATATTGATATAGGATTTTCAACAAAACGTTTGTTGGGAGAAACTGTGATCACATTAACAAAAAAACAAAAACTAGAATAATACACGAGTGCCGCGGTATGTTAACCGCCATGATTGCAAAACTTCTTCAAAAAAGAAGTTCTTTAAAACAGAAAGCTGTGAGAGGTTTGTCTTCATTGGATTCTTGTGTTATTCAACATTCACCTCAACTGGGCCAGAAGAGATTTTCTTTTCTTTTGTAAGAACTCAGCCATCCCAACATCATAAATGATGTTATGGCTGAAAATGCCAAGAAAGAATACTTGCAATTTTGCAACCTCAAAAAATCTCAGCTTCAAGAAATTTTAATCCTTGTGATCAGTTTAGTTATGAAGTAGGACTTGACACTATTTATGGTAGCTTTCTAATAGGAGATGCAAACTACAAACATCTTTGGAAAGTAATAAAGGTTTGCCTTGTCTTGTTGCATGGGAATGCAACTGGTTTTTCAGTCAATCAATCTTTACTGCTTAAAAATATGCATGAAAAGACAGTTCACTGCACAGCGTCACATTCATGATGAGATAAAAGAAGCAGAAGGGATTAAAAACATACACATCATCAAAAAGATAATGGATTATGTGAGAGGTGCTCGGAAACACCATCATGAATACTTGGAGATGAAGAAGCGGGGAAGAAAAGAGGAAATTAGATATACAAGTTAAAGATTTAGAAGGAGAAAGAAAATAATTAATGATGGCAACTGAAGAGAAACGAGAAGCAATAAAAGTGGAGTTGCAAGAACTGAAGAAGAAACAAGCTCCACTTTATTAAATATAGCATAATTTTATATTGTATAAATATTGTGATAATTTTAATAAAAACTAAATTGACTTGAGACATGAATAATATGAGAGCAGACACAGTTCCTCCTGTTGTGAGAAATTCAGTTCAGGAAATATACAGGTTAGGTAAAATAAAACTGTAATGATACCAAACTTTTTTGTATGTTCTTAGTGTGTTGTTATTTAGTACGTCTTTCTGCACATGATACCAAAGTGAATCAAGTTTGTTATAACTTTTTGATAGGGTTAGATATATTTGATAATTTTTCCATCATTTTCCCTGAACTGATTGGCAAGACGTCTGCTTTCTTATTCTTCCATGAGAGGTGAGGCAAGGTCGGCTTTAGGGGAGGAGGAGGAGGCCGAAATAAATGTAATTATGTTAATATTTTCACATTTATAATACCGTAAAGTTATAATGGAAATTTTATGACTACAACAGTGTTTTAGTATTACCTTATTAACATTGTACATTTTCAAAGTACCCCCCCCTCCTGTACATTGATAGACATTCCTTAATTTAAATTTATTAATATTCTTTTCTGAAAAATCTGCTAAATAAATTATCAAAGATCTATTTATGCTAATGTAGGGTCTCTATTTATAATCCAATGCATTCAGAGTCTGAATGAAAAACTTTCAGATGATGTAAATTGTTTCCTGGGTGTTACAAGGCATTGGTAGAGACACCGATATTTCGCGAGGCTTCGCGAGTTGTGTTTTTACGAACTTTTACTTAGCACATTAAAATTGCCATAGAAACATAATTAAACATCATTGTGGCATTTTTGAGTGAAAATATTATCGCGAAATAAAACGAAATTAAATCTATTCGCGAAATGGACGACTTGTCCATTTAAACGCGAATTATGGTCATTTTTTTCTATTTAAACGCGAATAAATAAAATAACATTGTTGACATCGGAAACCATTCTAAGACTTGGACAAAAAATAAAAATAAAACTGTTGACAGTGAACGCGTATTTTCAGCATATTCCAACATTATGTCAGACAAGCGCCCTAACTTGAAAATCGAAAATTCGGAAACAATGTTGTCTTTGTACTTTGGTGATTGACGTGAAGTATGTTGAAAAAAAGTATGATAATTTTTGTCTTATAAAATAATTCAGTGCAAGTACTTTCTAAGCTATTTGAGTTAATTTATTACCATTACCTTAAAACACCTCTTAAGACTTTTTATACCAAAAATCAGGGTCTTACCTTTTATTTACCGAAATTCAACTTTTTATTTAACAAAATCAAGTAATTTTATTTACCGATTTTATTTACCGAAAATCATGGTTTTACCCTTTTATTTACCGACTTTTTATACTGAAATCCGACTTTTTATACTGAAATCCAACTTTTTATTTAACGAAATCCAGTGGTTTTATTTACCACAAATCAGGGTCTCTAGGCATTGGTATGCTGTAATTAACAGATTAACTTGCTATTTCTCGGTTAGCCCATTAGTTTATTGCTAAGGTTTTCTTTCTGTACTGATATTAAAAATACCCAAAACACGTGTGGGTTTTTTTGGTAGGTTTTATTTTCACTATGTTAACACCGCAATTTTCTTTACAGGGGCTACAGCTCAGACATGGATGGTGGGAATAGCCGAGGTCGGGGAGGCCCCATGAGGGGCAGAGGGAGAGGTCGTGGGGGCCCCAACCGACATGGTGACTCCAGGTTCAATGCCGGTAATGACCTCTCTTCAGACTACGTCTCCAACAACACAGATATTAAAAAGGGCCTTGCACCATCGTCAAGCCGCGGTCACGGCAACAGTCGGTCAGGAAGGGGGGGTTCTGACCGAGGTGGGCGCAACTCTCGGGGTGTAGGAGGGGGATTTGCTGACAAGGAACACAAGTGATAGCTCAATGACCAAACGTTAACCAACAATGGACAACCCCACCAAAGATTTGCGGGGCAACCACACTGATCTTTGCTTGAACCTTTAAGCATTATCTTGCATAGACAAGAAATACTCCTGAAACTGATAGAAAAATCCTTTAATTTGCACAGTCTTATCAATGTAGTTGATATGTTTTATGTCTTGTTGAATTTGTGTTATAAATAAATTATTAAGTTTCATAAAATACTCAAGATTTTTTTTTTACTTTACAACTAGCTTTGTAGTTTGTTTTGATTGCATTATTTGGTACTTATTGGGAAAAGTCAAAATTTGTACAGTTATAAATAAATATAGTTTGTTTATCTTAATTTAAGTACTCTACTTTTAACTAAACAGTAGGTTAATTATCTTTCAAGCATTGATCAGTATATCACGTGGATGACGATGTTACTTTAACTAAGATTAATTATTTTTGAAGCATAGATCAGTATATCACATGAATGACGATGTTACTTTAACTAAGATTAATTGAATTTTGACTAATGGCATCCAGGTAATGCAGAATAAATACCTAATTTAACTTTCAATCTGATTGTAAAATCTGAGCGTTACTTGAATAATATATTGAAAAAAACTACATAAAAGAGACATATAAACACACGAAGGGGATAAAAGTTTATATCACTTTTTCCTGTACCTCATCCATGTATAACAAAACATACCTCATAAAGCAAAAAATTTGTTTTCCAAGATATTATTTACTTTCATGCGGTTTTAGACATCCAAAATAAATGTCATCATCATGAACAGCTTCCAGCCACTGACTGCATCTGTTTGGAACATAGCCTCTCCATCATCTCCTCTCCTCCCACCGGCTCTCTTCCTTCATCTCGGCTCAGAATAAGATTAATTGACCATAAATTGAGTGATCTAGCTATCAATGTTTTGATTGGCGAAGCTTCTTAATTGTTTTAGCAGGAATTTTTATCGAAGCCAAGTAAAATGTTTCGAAGCTTCGCACGCCCTTATAAATTAATAATATTGTTAGTTAACATTAAATACAAACGGATATTAATTGTAACTTTTTAATATAAATTTTTTCCTGAAAATTCTGGGAAATATTTTTACCGCACTTGCCCAATCTTGATAGAATTGATATAACTACATACAGTCCTCAAAGGTACAACATTTATTACATTTTTTCTAAAGGTGTGATTTTAGTTCACACTAAGGTTTTATTAAAGATTTTTATGAAAAAAGTTCAGCCTATTTTCAGCTCAATAAGATAATTATTGTTCCAGGTTGGTAGTAAATATACGTCTCAAGTAGTTGTAACATATAAATGTGCTTGTTATAAAAGTCAACTTAATGAAAATATTAATTTCAGCCAGTGAAGCTTTTATATTAACTAACTTAGGCTTTTCAACAGTGCTACAGACCAAATTATAGATAAAAATCATTTTTATTTTTGTCAACTTTTCTTTTTTTAGAAACTTTCTTAGATTCTTAAAAAATATTTGTTGCTTCATTTTAATTGTTTGGTAAAATAATATAAAACGAATACACGCCATGTGTGGTTAACCCTTTGAGTGCCAAGAGAAATGACAAAAAAATGTGCTAAAAGTGCCAAGCTATTTTGCTGAAAAATGCAGGAGTTTGTTTAAATTTTAATAACTCATTAGTCTTTGAGCTTCTTGCACTCAAATTTTTACATAAACTAGCTAACATGCTTGCCAATCCGATGATATAATTATACATATACTCTTTTTAATTTTTAAATATAATAAAAAAATCACTAGCCAAGATATTAAAAAAAATTATTGTTTTATTCAACATTAATTTTTAAGCATTGAAAATTTAAATAGCTTGAAATAGAATATATCACTGAAAAGAACATAAAAAACTGGGTAAATGACAAAATTTACAAAAAAACTAACTTTAGATTTTACGCTAAAATTGGGTTACGCATAGTAGCTGTTTCAATGACCATCAACTTTAGCAGGGTTATAGTAAAATAAAGTCTAAAATAAATAATTGGGTTGGAATCAGAAGGGGACGGTGAGGGGACTTAAAACCTGGTACTTTTGCATAAGTATGAAGAGGTTGGGGTGGATTATCCTGATCTTCAAGATTTATTTCATCCCTTTAGGAATAACTAGTATTCACACTCGTGTTATCAATGTCAGCTGCCACTCCTACTTGTTCCGATCTTTCACTTAAACTAGAATAAAATTCCTGTTCAGTTTGATTATTTATAAATCCAGAATCACTGCTTTTAGAATCACAAACAAATTGATCATTCTGGGTTGAGCTGTCAATAAATATTGCAAGTATTTCTGTGTCTTGAATCACAGCTTTCGTCTTAGTAGCCATGTTTAAAAACAAGGCCAAAGATAAAACTCATAAAGTAAAAGTTATAAAATCATTTTCAGGTTCGATATATCGCAAAGACAAATTAAAGTAGCTCCAACATACGAGAATGCAGTAGAAATAAAATCTACCCTATCTGTTGACTTAATACTGAACTAAGGGCTTGAAAACATGGGATCGCTGTGAGCGACGCTGGCAAGTTTAGCAGATATTTTGTGCATCGCTCTGAGCGACATTGGCACTCAAAGGGTTAAATTATCTAGTATTTTTCCACTTACTACAAACCAATTTTCATGATTTGAATTAAAATTCTTCAATTTTTGGATGGATAGTGAAAAAACTTCCTTTGAGACCTAACTTCAAGAATTTTGTTTTCATACCTCATGCAGATGAGCATTTGAAACAAATGGTACACAAATATTATATAAATAAAAAAAACTCTGGATATTTTAGGCGCCCTTTCTTTAAATACTTGTTGGCAGATGGAAACATGTTTACATCAATCTTTTTCATCTGAAAGAAGACTAGTGCAATGCAAACTTTTTTATTTGTATTAAATAGCCACACACATCTGCATAAACACCTTAACATCATTTAATCGGATTACTATGGAATAAGCATAAAAATTAGAATTATCAGTTACTACTAAATTTTCCTCATTTTCTATTTCTTCAAATTTGAAATTCTTTGGAAAGCTACTTGATCTCTTCATCATGTATTCATATGCTAGGTTTTGGCGAGTTTGAGTTTCAGCCAAATTATTTCCTATTTACTCGAGTAAGGTCGTTTTCACTATTTTACAAAATTACATCCGAATCTTGGAAAAAATTATAACCAAAAGAGGAAATATAAATATAATACAAAATATAAATAGTTACTAAATGTTAACCTTCTTTATTATAATCAATTTACTCTAACATTCACACATTCAATTAAGTGTTAAATTACTGGTCTGGGGCCTGGTTGTTAAGTTTATACTATTATTGGTTCTGAACCACCAATAAGCCGTATTAAAGCTCTGAAACAAATTTCACATAGAAAACTGATAACTTCTTTTTAAGAATTTGAGGGCCCAACCCTCCTATTAACACATCTCACTGTTCTGCCTAACACTAGACTGTGTAAGAACTCTTGTATAAACGTGATGTCAATGAATGGTGTTCACCTTAAAGGGATAAGCGGTCCACAGATTTTGTTAGGCTTAGAAATCTTTATAAGTAAGTTTTCAACTGTAAGTTATTTCACATCTTTT
Source organism: Timema bartmani (assembly GCA_902151455.1). NCBI lineage: Eukaryota > Metazoa > Arthropoda > Insecta > Phasmatodea > Timematidae > Timema > Timema bartmani. The sequence continues at coordinate 87,059 of CABFWB010000489.1, read as the reverse complement.
AATGGTTGAAACAATATAAGGATATATATATAACCTTATATTGTTTCAACAATTTAAAAGGATGTGAAGTAACTTATATATAGGAGTGTACAAAGTTATGAAAACTTTCACTTCAATTATAATCTTCAACAAAATCAGTTAAAAAGGACATTATTATGTCAACTACTTCGAAATATTGTCATAAAAATATCCTACATCTGAAATATAAATAGACTTAGGTAGAATATCATTTTCCACCGTTGTACATTACAATAATTGATGTCCAACTGTAGTTATGAGACCCTGCGAATACCCAAATTTCAAACTGAGCTTTAAATAAGAAGTTCGAGCTTGCAATTTTGAGCTCCTTGAAGAAGGTTATATCTTTGCCTTGCATTGTGTGTCTGATAGTGAATGATTAACATGGCGGGCTTATGGTATTGACCTGGTATTTCTGTTTACGACCAAAGCATTTTCATTGTCTTGTTATTGTGGCTGGCTACGAATGTTTATGACCGAGAAGGTACAAAACCCCACTCTGGTGATGCTTTCCTTAACAAAACTAAATGGCCTGGTTTCAACCAATTAGCTGAGAATCGTATGCCAATTTTAAAACAGCCAAGACCCCTTATGCTTTATTTAAACAAACTACATAGTTAATGGATCTTACTAGTTATATGTAAATTATAATATACAGCAATTACTAGCTATAAATATTTGACTAAGTACGGTTTATCATAGTAAAAACAAAAAATAAGATTGTCAGATCATAGTATTTAATACTACTTTCATCCCTTGTTCTTTATATTTTTTGTGAATTTTTAAAAACTAATATTGCATATCTATTATTTGTGAAAGGTACTTAAAAATGTTTGGTTACAAGTAAAATAGAATGATACAATGATTTTATCCAGGTCCATTTATAATCACACAATTCATGTTTTCTTTAGGTTATTTTTGAGAATAGAAGTTTAGTCAAAATAAACACCATGTTTCCAAGAATGAAGTTAAATAAGACATTTTCAGTTGATTTTCAGTACATTTAGGTATACATAAATTAACCCTAAACTCCACCCATATCACCGATCAGAACCACTTGGTCGGTAACACTCGATACCAAGACTTATACCAACTCATTCTCAAAACTGCAAGCCATATTGTCAAGGTCACCAACTGAGTAAACTGGTTTTGTTGATGAAAGGAAGAAAGTTGAGGCTTGGATAAAAGAAGATATAGAACATTTCTATAGAGATTTTAGAAAACGAATAGCTTAGTACAAGATGGTATCAAATACATCTTAAAGCAAGAGTGTACTATAGTATATCTTAATGCTTCGATTTCTCTTTCTGGTAAGGGGGAGGGGGGATGTTCAAGTATTATGAAAGCACATTTTT
>CABFWB010000489.1:0-85445 GCA_902151455.1 Timema bartmani | reverse complement strand
CAGGTTGTATGACGCGATGAATAAAATTTAAAATTCTGGTATTGATAATTATTAACATAACAGTCTAAATTAATATTGCGAAATGATTGACCATTAACACTGGTATACAATGAATTTAAATTTATTCAACAGGTAAAATTGAAACAAGTTAAAACATTATAAAAGTTTAAAATTTTAATTTACTTTTAATTGAAGATATAAAACAAAGTATTATTAGTGAGTACATGAATATTATATTTATAAAAAAAAAAATGCCTAAACTCCATTTAATCTAATGACCAAGGTCCTTGAATGCATGTCTCAACACTTTATATTTATGTTTCTATTTGGGGGGGCAGGCTCGGTCTCTCAAGCTTTGGCTTACTTATATAGGCTTTCCACATCTTCCTCGTTTAGCCACTCAGCATCTTCATTGGTGCCCAAAGTCCAAGCAGCTTGCAATGCGCCCTCCCCATTGATCTCTATAATATAACCGGATGTACATCTGTGACTGATATTTTCGAGCTGTCGTCTGCATACCATTGTGTTGGAGATAAGAAAACTGTCGGTTATTTCTTTCTATCATACACCCATACAAGGCAATGTGGCATTTTGACATCGTTCATTAATTTGATTGAATATATGAGATACAACAATGTGTGATTAGTTAAATGAAATAAATGTGTTAGTAAAAGCTTTGAAGAGCATAACAAAGTTCGAAACTGGTTAGTTTTTTCTCTAAATAAGTTGATGTAGGCTAATATATACGATGATTTTTGAAGGAAGCTTAGTTGGAAGGCTTTATTTCCTACCAGAATCCTACCCTATAGTAGTGTTTTGGTAGGATAAAATACTTTCCAAAATTGAATTTCTACTTTTGTTCTAGATGGCCGTTCATCCTACCAAAATACTAATATATATTCTGTATTTTGGTACGAAATAAAGCTTTACAGACTGGGATTCTTACTAAAATCACAGTTTAGTAGATACTATACTTCCTACAAGCCTATAGCCTAGTTTATTGTTTGAACGTAAGACTTCTACACAAAATGTCCTTCAAACAAATATAATACATATTTAGAAAAAATAAAATTCAATTTTAAGTGAATTTAAGTTGGCCAAGTTGTATTAGATTGACAGGAAAAAACAAATATGTAATGTAAACATAATATATATGTACAATTGTTAAAAAATATTTGTAAAAGATTTGGTAATATTAATTACAAGTTATGTTACAATTTAATTAGGAATGTGTTAGAAGTTATTAACTATCTAAAAATTAGGTACATTTTAAAATAATAGACATTTGAGTCATAATTACACTTAAACTAGGTTGTAAAATCAAAGGATGATGTGACCATGTATATATTGAATATTCATATATTATTAATGAGAATTGATAGAAATATGTTATTAAATTTAAAAAATAAAAAATGTATTTATTTCTTAGCTGTAGTTCCCTGTTACTTGATTCCTGGCTGCAAATGCTGCACAATTATTTTGACATGTTTCTGCATCATCGGCAACATCCTCAGGTCTGATGAGAAAGAAAGAACACACCGAATGTCATTTATGGTTAAGACACAATGCACCTGCCAATGTGGTATGAATATATAAAATTAATGAAGATTAATATATTATAATGTTGAAAAAAATAAATAATTATGAAACATCATATTAACCTTAATTAATTTTATATATTCATACCACATTGGCTGGTGCATTGTGTCTTAACCATAAATGTCTTTCGGTGTGTTCTTTCTTTCTCATCAGACCTGAGGATGTTGCCGATGATGCATCGAAACATGTCAAAATAATTGTGCAGCATTTGCAGCCAGGAATCAAGGAACAGGGAACTACAGCCAAGAAATAAATTCCATTTTTATTTTTTAAACTTAATAACATATTTCTATCAATTTTCATTGATAATATATGAATATTCAATATATGCATCTAACACATTCCTAATTAAATTGTAACATAACTTGTAATTAATATTACCAAATCTTTTACAAATATCTTTTAACTATTGTGCATATATATTATTTTTACATTACATATTTATTGTTTTTTCCTATCAATCTAATACAGCTTGGCCAACTTAAATTCACTTAAAATTGAATTTTATTTGTTCTAGATATTCTTAAACATTCCTTACTAAGCAATTCAAATTTTTTCAAAAATCTAATACAGTTTTTAGCTAACTTGCTTCTTTATAGTTATAGAACTTTCAACATAATATGGTTTCTGAAACCAATATACAAGCTAATAGCCAACTTCAAATATAAATCTAATTTTGGCAAACTCTAAACAACATGGATGATAACTAAATATTTAAATATATTAAAGATTTTATTTGTATTTGTACATTAGTACCCGTAAAACTGAATCGTATATCCTTTAATATAAGTGTTTCTTAAGACAATTGTGGAGTAATACTTCATTATTTTCAAACAATAACACTTTTATTCATCACAGACATGTTTTTGCATATGAACATTAAAATAAACTGTTAAATCTGTTCCCCCACAATGAAGCAGATGATAAACTTGAGCATCACGCTTTGGTCCTTGGCAATGCAAATGTTTATGTCCATCCAGTATAATATAGAGATCACTGGCCCTCCCACAATTTTGGCAGTCTGTCTCTTTCTTACTTTAGCATTGTCCTGACCCTCTACCCCCTTGTAAGCAAAAATAAGTAAATCTCAAACCCCCACACCCCCTTCAAGGTGCTTACATAATACTTGAACATTCCCAGTGAACAGTAACAGATTCATTTCAAATGTACAATGAATAATGGGGCTATTTATTTTTAAAGAAATATTGCAAAATCTAAACATCTAAACACTTTTTTCCCCCCTAATTATTTTAAAATAGGCAATTTAGATTTGTAACCTTTATTTTAATTTGAGTCATATTTCACTTTTAAAAAATTATATATTTATTAAACCCAAGCTTGGTATCCGGGAGCTTCATGAGAAACTCGCTCGAGATCGACCTTAGTCAAAATACCTTGAGCTCGCAGACATCTTTGTAGTTATCGAATTACATATTATAACATTTTGATTAATCGGGAGGGATAGCCAGCACACTTAGCTTAGTGTTACTACCTTTTCATAATATTGCAAATTGATAAAAATAAAGAAAAAGAAAAAATAATCTAATGAGTTCAAATTTAATCAAGACAACCCACCTAGGGAAAGAGGAAAATCTTGAAAGAATCTAATGCACAAAGTGACGTCTTCTTTAGAACTTTAGTGCATTGTATTCTCCACACATTTTTCCTATTTCCTTAGGTGGACTTTCTTTGTTAAATCTGCACTAATTAGTTTGTTTTCTTATCTTTTCATAAATTTCCATTATAAAATCATTTAACCATTGGGCCTCATTGTTAAACATTTGTGTGTTTTATAGGTTACCTAAATAATTTCTAGTGTAGTGTCACAAAAGTAAGCATGCCAGCTCTAAATGTTCTGAAATATAAAAAAAACTCCAACAGTAAAACAAACCAACATCTATTTTGCTTTGGTAATATTTATTATTTAACATTTTCATTCTGGATTCACTAAGAAACTAAAAGTTGGCTTTGCATACCTTGCAAAAGTACCAACCAGAGGAAATGAATTTTTTTAAACTGAAAACCTGGGAAATGCTTGTACTTATTTTTATTAGGGTTATTTTGCAGAAAAGATAATCCATCAAATGATTTATTTGGGGAATATTTCTTGCTTTCAACAAATTGTCATCCAACTGTTTAATATTAGACATGAAAGAAGACAATGAAACGAGCAAGGTTTCCTTTGTCTTAAATAAGTCGACACACTTGAAAAATTTCACAATCACATTTGAAGCCATTCTTGAGATGGCTCTCTCTTCTTTCTGTGAATCCAAAAATAAGTTTTTTTCCTACAGATTTGGCTGTTACTGTGTGTGCTTCCTAAACATTTACAAATTTTTGATATTTTTTCGTGCACACACCCTCACATTAAAAATGTTATTTATAAACCATACTGCAATGTGTTTGTTAAAAAAAAAGTGTAGATAATTAAAAAACCAGCCATATTATGGAAAAAGCCATATACAGTTGAGTGTTTTGAGTTTATGGTTGATTTTTCACACAAGCTTAATTTTGCTGGATGTAGAAGTAAGATGGGTTTGCACTCACCTTTATTTGTTTTGAAGGTAAACTTTTAGCTTGTGCTTCTCTGACAACAATATCATAGTTTTAGTTTTTACTATGTTGGCTAGTTCCAAAATATTTTGTTCTAAGAGCTGATGTTTCAAAAACAGGTAAAGTATTAGTAAACCAAGTAGAGATTTAATATAACCTTGAGTTAAGACTTCATTTTAACTTAGTTTACTGTTTGAATAGCCTTTTATGTTGAGGTTAGTTGACTTGGAGTTAATTTGTTGAATGAAGAGCTTAGTAGTATAATTTAACTCAAATTTCACTGGTAAAACATTTTTAGGTGGCAATGGAAACAATTGAATGCTGGAATGCTTTAATATAATCAATACCTTATTTCTTTTTAAACACATTCATGAGTATTGACATGTTTCAAACTCTTTTTACTCATCCATACAGTTCCCACCAATAATTAATATGAAACTAACTAGAGTAAAACTAGCACATAAATGTGGGGAATACTCTGTAAAACAGAGCATAGGTATGACAATTAGCTGCTAGAAGATCCTACATAATTAATTATATAGGTTATTAGAAAAACAAATGGGCCTGATAATTTATCTTACCCTGTTTGAGACTAGAGTGCTTAAACACTAGGCTAGCACAGCTGGGTGTGAATATTTTCTCAACATCTGGATTCAAGTTTCAAGTGAAACTTTAATTATTACTCTAGTACTTAATACACCTAGTTCTTTATAAAGTGCATTGCTCGAAAAAGGAATTACAAATTCAAGTAAAAGTTGTTTTTACAAATAACGGTGTAATATTTATAGAAATAAATAATTGTTTACTTTTCAATCAAATATGACTGGCAACCAAAATACACTTACTCCTGTCCCCAAACTATTGAATCACCAAAGTACCTTACATAGATATTATATTAATTTTATAAATCGCAAATATTTAGACTCCTATCTGTTGATATTTTAAAACAAGCTCCAATAATCCTTAACAAATCTGTGGCAGTTACTTTTGTCACTCTCAAATGTTGATAAAGAAATCTAGCTCATTAAAATAATAAGTTTGTGTTTGAAATGTCTGTCTTTTACACCTAATAAAATACTCTAGCATACCATAAATGTTTTTGTCATCTGAATCATTTAGCATCATTAAACATTTGTTATCTCAACTAAATCCACCATCACACATGGGAATATTTTGAATTGTCAGCTGACTAAAAGAGTGGTGGTCATGTTGTTTTCTATTTGATTGAGGTTTACTCACTAACCTCTAAACCTTCGACTTAGTGAAACCTGAAATCTAAGCTTAGATTATATGATAACCTAACGTTGAAATAGGTAATAAACCTCTTAACCTGGAGCTATAATTAACCTCAACAAAACTTGACATTGAAACAGTGGCCCTAAAAGTACTGGTTAACATTTTTGTTAAATATTAACTCTTGGTGCTTATGCAAGCAACATTTTTTTATTACTTCTTATTACCCATTTGCACAATCTGTATATGGATTAGGAATGAGGAAGATAGAATTTAGAGGAAATATAGCCACATTTGTTTGGAGAGAGAGTAAGGAAATATTATTGAAAAAACTTAATACAAGTGATTGGGATTCAAACCCCAATGTCACTGCCTTTGATAGTCCAGCCTATTGAGAGAGTTACACCTTAAACCATATGATCACCATAGTAGGGATGACCTCATTGGAACTTATAACTTCAAGGACAATAGCTCCAAAAGAGGGTGATTTTTTTTGTGTCTACTATTTGACAGCTAATTTTTATGTTTATGTTCCTTTTCTCTGTGCTATCTTTCTCCACAACTAGATGAAAGTTTTGTGTTTGTACTGTCTTAAGTTTAGTCCAAACTAAGATTTTCACAAAATGTATATGTTAAAACAATGTCACATTCAATTTATTAAGAGGTTGGAGATATTTCTTGTGATTATAGTGCAGATCACATATTTTGGGTGCCAATATGTAAGATGTGTTCAGTCAGGAAGGAGGGGGAAAAATTAACAGATGGGATTAAATCACTTTTTTTTCTTCTTCTTCTTCTTCTTCTTCTTCTACCCGGCAATCTTGATGATTCATTTTGGAATACATAAGAGCTTTCTCAAATTAATATGAGTTTTATTTTTAAATTCTGATTTATTTTTTTACTCACAGTGATAAATTAATGGTATGAGCTCTATTTAAGTTCAGCCTATAATTGTTTTGGTTTAAATCCCCCATAAGCAGAATCATCATTAACTGTTTGAATTCTGTGATTTGGTCAATTTAGTCAAATGCCTCCTCATCCTCTTTACCTCCTCCACCTCTGCTCCTTTTTTTTTCTCAGTCACACACTTGCTGCTATCTGCTCCACCCTTCTCTTTTTAGTCTCCTTTGTGGTCTTTTTCCTACATACTTCATCTCCATTATTCTCTTAGGTATTATTTTATTTTCCATTTTCATTACCTGGCCATACTATTTCAATCTTGCTTCCTCGACTATCTAATGTAATTCCTATATCCACACTCTTGCCCAGATAACTTCATTCCTAATTCTGTTTCTTCTCATGACAAATAGCATGCTTCTCACAAATTTAATTCTCATAGCCTCCACTTGTGTATATTACACTCATTGTCTATGTTTATGCTGCATATGTGAATATGAGTATAAAGTATGCCCTATACACCACTTCCTTACACATCTATAGACGACCTCTGCTATTTTCTTATAATTAGATTATCTCTACTTCCACCCTTTGCCTCAATCACGCTTCCCAGATATTTTACACTATACCTTTCTCAGATCTACTCCATCTGACCTTATAACTTAACTAAACCTTATTCTTGTACATGTCATTACCATCACTTTACACTTTGCCATGCTGAATTTAATTCCACACTCTTTCACTTCCTAGTTCCATTCCAGTAGTTGTTCTTGAAATTACAGGCTGGAATACTGAAGTTTGGCAAAACTGCGTTGTGACCGGTCAACAACAAAGCTATGTGCAGTATTGCTGATTTAGTTAATTTTGTTTCTTGTGTAATATACTTGATTTAAAATTTTGCATGGTTCACGCTTCAATTGCATTTTGTTTTGGGTTATATAGAAAAACATACAATAGATGGAACATTTTGTGGATGTGCGTAGTGATATTCAACTAACATTTGACATGATTCCAGAATCCTTAGTTGTGTACATTTGTGATTATGCTTACCACAAATTGTCTGTTTGTTTGGAATGCATTTGTTGCATTGATTTTTTAGTTGAACATAAAACAGATGCTAACTAGGCCAATTTCAATTATATTGCCAGAGGAGGACTAACTAGTCCATCAACAACTGTTTTGAGGATTGGAGTTAATGGATCTACAATAATAAAGATTTTAATAACAGAAAAGTTTGAAAATAAATTTTCTCAGCACAAAAATCAGAAGCAACTTTTCCTGTGCACCTTCTTCAGTCACCGCGTGGTCTAATGTGTTACTCTCACAGTAGACTAGACTGCAGATAATGGGAGATTTAGGTTTGAATCTTGATTGGGTGAACTAAGTTTCTTTTCCAAAATTATTTTCCAGCCTGACTCCACTAAAATGTGGCTACACTTCCTATAAATATAACCGTCCTCATCCATAAAACCACTAGCATAATCAGTACATAAGCAAATAACTCAAACCATTGGTAAGTGGCATTGCTAAAGAAAACTTTTCCTATAAATACATTTGGAAGGATCTAGAATTTGATCAATTTATTAAATGTATCTGCGGTAATTCCTACCGTGAATTACTTTATTTGGTTTTGTCAACCTTTGGAAATATACGTCTTACTGACTACTTCCTTCAATTATAGGAATGATAAACTTTGCAGTGAAAATTCTTGTTCAGAAAAGAAGATAAGTTAAAAACTTTACAATGTATAGTTTTAAAATTCTATATTCCAAGGCTGGTAAGTGTTCAAAGCAATTACTTAAAATAACACTCTAAATTATATTAAAATATTTGCTAAAGAGACACCTGGACATAAGAATTGAATCGGAGAATCGAATTAGTGTAATGATTAATGGAATTCTCTTTCTAGGCTTCGAGCCAGCGTCCTTTTTTAATTCCCATCAAAATATTCTAATCTTGTTTGGGAACAGTACAAAATCCTTACCTAGCAAATTTATTTTAAAATTATTATTTACATGTTTATTTGTTGTATTTTTCAACCTTTGAAGTATTTTTGTTCGATGATATGCATAGAACTTGTTTGGATTAATTATCAATATCATTCAAAGTAGCTCATCAGTTTTTAAATGAAGAAAACTAATTATTCACACAATTCTCCATAAGAACCAGCAGATCGCTAAGCCTCGTGAATTCACCAAAAGTGGAGTTGCCACTGACCTGTAATTAAAGACGACCATGCCTCCCCACATCCATAAATACCATTACCGAGACTTTGCCAACTTGCTGTCATATAGTGATATCAAATCCATAGTAAACCTCTCTTCCTTAAATCCGTGCTGTTACTCTCTCCACCTTCCATTTTCTTCACTAGTATCTTATCATATATTTTTGTACAATGGCACATCAGCGTTGTTCTCCAATAATTCATAAGCAGGATGATGGCTCTAAAACGCATTCCAATTAAAAAATATGAAGAATTTTTTATTATTATTATTTTTTTCCAATAATTGAACCTCAAATATGTATAAAATTTTTAAAATAAGATTCTAAATGGAACTGTTCAAAAAATGTATTTACTTGAATTGTTGTCTCTATCCACTCTGGGAACTATGATCACAGCAGATAAAAAAGAGATTATTTTGAACAAATAAACACAATTTCAGTGTGACAGCAGACAATATAGCTTGCATCCTATGGATGCCTGAAGAATCGTTCCAACCTCTATAAATTGTTAAAGTATGTTGTATTTCTTTAGTGTCTAAACAAACTAATTGCACTTGTGATTTGAAAATAAATGGCTAACTAGATCAAGCTGGAGTGGTAGAAAGCGTTAGTAATTTTTTGAGTCTGGAAGAATGTTGGTTGGATTTGGAAGTTTCATTCAATATCGTTTTCCAAGCCTCTTGCGCCAGAAACATAAGGGTCAGGTTTTTTTTTTTGTTTTTTTTTGTTTTTTTTTTTTGTTTTTTTTTGGTTTTTTTGCAGCCAATTGTTAAAAATAATCACATAAAACACTTTGTTTTATTTTTTGAAGAATTAAAGATAACTGATTCTAAACATAAAATATCAACAAATGCCAATAATGTTAAAATGTTAAATACTTGTAAGCATTTTTCTGTATTGTCAGACGTACTTCTTTATTATTTACATACTTTTACATAAAAAATAAATATGTACCGACAAAAAATTACAAACTAATTAAATGTGTTTTTATTTAAGAAATTAAAACCTTAGTTACAGAAGTTGCAAATTGCATATTTATATATGCTAGCCTTTCATATGAAATCTATATTAATAAAATTAAAAGTTGGTTTGTCTGTGTGTTTGTCATGAGTATAGTACAATATCTATCTTACACAGTGGTCTGGAATTTAGAAATTAGCAGCCCCTGTGCATAAACATGTGCATCTCAAAGTCACAATTTTAAACTTTGTTTAAGATTTTCTTTTAATTTAAAATTGGGTTGGTAGAAATAAAATGAGGGTTTTTTTACCGTCTGTCTGAAGCAAAGAAAATTGTTTCCAGGGGAAACCACACAATCTATTGAGTGATTACCCATAGCAATGCCAGGTACTTCAACTTGTCTTTATTATAAAAAAGATTCATAACTTTTTTAATACAAGAATGACCAGTTTTTCGCTACATTGTAAATTTTTTTTGTGACATTCTAAAATATAATTCAGCTCATGACTTGTTAAACGATTTGTTTTAATTTGTTGTGCCACAGAAGGTACAGGGTTGTACAAAATGTAATTTCATGCATGTAACTACTAAAAGTGAGGGTTTATTTTAAGCTTCAAAGGGTAAGAGTCAACTTGCAACTAACTCGTAACACCATTCCTTTCCATTCCATAAGTCGTTTTAAAAAATTTAATTTAATTCAACAATTTACAACCCATTTTTTTATATCTCTTTTTATTATATTGTTAAAATTATTGTACACTAAAGTGTTTATTGTGCTCATCCTGGCAAAGCTAAATGGACTGTTAGCACGGCTGAACCCGTAACTTGACGATGCACATTAATCTTAAATCAACTACAGTGAAGATAATTTTTTATGGTGTGGTTTTTCTTTGAACTTGGGCCAATACTATGCTAGTCCTTTAAAAATAGACTTAATCTTTTATTAGTTTAGATATTTTAAGTTGCCAAGCTCTTATAATATCCCTACTTACTAATAAATATGACACATACGTTCTCATATAGTCTCTTATCATTTGGAACAAATTGTTCAAAAGTAAACTATGCTTAAGTATTTAAAGTATTTATGTATGTACCATGCAAAACCTCGGATATAATTTTTGAATAATCTTTGAACAAAATTTAGCTATTTAAAAAAAATATGAATTTTCACTAACATTCATCAGTGATCTACCCTAAATTCTAAATCTAGAATTTAGATCACAATTCCTCCTCAAGGTATGACCATATAACATCTAAATATCAAGGCTGGACATCATCTATTAAATTATTTTGGCTTTAGCTTCAGGTACAGAGAGTCAAACACCCGCATTTTTAAGTCAAGGGGCATATAAAATGTTACGATCCACCATTGTCTTGCGGTCACAATTACAATATTTTATCTTTATGATAAAGTAAAAGTGAATCAATAAGGTAAAATTTATTTTCCATAAAATGGTTATAAAATGGAGCTTCTGAATAGAATTGATGTTTTGAAAACTTGGATTTCCTTGATTCATGCTTGGTAGGGGTGTTCGAGTAGGTATTTTTCTCGTCGAGTTCAAGTAGAGTTTGAATGAAAACTTGAGTTATTTTGGAGTTTGAGTAGTATAGAGCCTTATTTGTACAAGAAATATTTCAAGCTGAATTTCTGTAATAGATCCCTGCATAAACCATAAATAAGCACAAACATGTATTTTTTATAGTAAAAATAAGTTCAAAAAATGTAATAGGATTGTAAATTTTTAAAAATTAAACATAAGGAAATATTGGGGGACTCTATTTGTTATGAAATTATACCTTAAAATTAATCAAAATAGGAATTTTCGAGTTTTGTAAAAATTGAGTCGAGTTCAAACAACTATTAAAACTTGGTTTGAACTCGAATTTTTAAGTACTCACAAACCCCTAATGCCTAATTGATTTTTTTATTACAATGGGTCATTTTTTTTATGTAGACTTTGATTCTACGCATTATTGGGAAGTATGACGGTACTTGATCTTCCATCAACAGATAGCATTCCTTTATTAGTCAACCACACACACATTTAGGTCTGATTACATCCTCTTCACCACCTCGAAGTCACCTCTTTTACGCTGGCTGCATTTCAATACTGGAATGTAGTATGGACAACATGCACACATCCTCTTTGTTTTTCCACTTTACTGTCAGAATATTATTCAAACTAAAAAAAATGCTTCTTTACAAATATCAATCTTGAACCCATGTAGCATATTTTTTTCTGTTCATCCGGACAGACCCCAGTGCTTTAGTGCCATTTTCCAACAGTGCATAAAAACGTTTTTGATGAGGAATACCAATTGATCATGGTGCATCACATGTTCTTGATTCAAGATTAGCTGAGCCAGGTTGAGAACAACTGCTTCAATAACTGGATGATTGGGGTCTTTATCTTGGTCGATGTAAATTTTGAGTAGCAATAGCCTGTGCTGCGCTCACAAAGTTTGCACACCTTTATTCCAAAACAAGCCCTTTTAGATGGGTTAGATGGGATGGATAAAACTCTAGTGCCCACAAAATTTGACAGGGCTTTCACCATCAGCTACATCACGATCCATGTATTAAAGTTTTATAAATCGGTCTCTATTTAGTTCAGCACAGGCCTAATCTTAGATTTTTATTACGATCAACATTTTCATCTGAATAGTGAATGAATCGACCTTTGAGAAGGAATCCTTCTAGTTACATTGTTTCATTAAACAAAACAAAAATTCATTTATCGATCTGCTACTTCGCTACAATTTTATGTGTGGCTTAACTGTCCCATAAGAATTTAGATGGAAAAGTATCCGCTTTTACTTCATCAGCTGTGTAAGGCTTTCATTTGCTGTCAGAATTCAATTTTGTTTTTTGCTTTGGTTCATTGAGAGATTTATTGGCAAAGTAATTTGTTTCAATCCTTATCATACACAAAATTTATCACCAAGAAAGGAAGGATTGCATTTTTCTCATCTAAACAATTTTTCTAATCCAATTGTAGATAACAATGGAAATAGTATTGCACAGGTTATTTTACACTATGTGGCTGCAATATAAATGTTATGAACTAAATTCTACTATTTATATATAATAAACTATGTTAATCGGTTAATGTATGTGTAGTTGAGGTTTCTAAAAAAAAGTCTTTAGCTTTAAATGTGTACAAAAAACTGCTGGTCTGTTGCTGAGTTTTACCACAAACTCTGTGATTTAGACAATCAAGAAAGCTTAGGTGATTTTTAATCTGGGTAGATTGACTAGTTAACTTTTATTTGTACTACTACTATGGATGGATCCTTTACACTCTTTGAATCCTGAAGGCTACTCAAGGATTCGTATGTATAAATCTTCCAAATTTTGAATTTTAATATATTTTAGAGTTATAATTCTGCTTATTGGTGCCCTAACACGAGTGGTCTAAGGCAGGACTTTCATCACTCACCAATACCATGTGAAAATAGACCGGGGTGTACTGGAGGTGTTTTACCAAGCTTTCCTAAAGGTAGAAAGAGGATAGGGAACCCAAGAACGTGGCTCAGCACCATGTGGCCACAAATAGAAACTTACAATCACCTGAGTAGACCAAGTGGCATTTCTGAATTCGGTACCCTTAGCTATTTCCCGCTAACCACTAATGCAGGCAATTTAGTCATTGCGGGTCATCCTTTCTTGACTGCCAAACTGCATCTATAATATGGAAAATATAGCGCGGAAAGAGCAAAACATCGGTAATAAAATATATTACATTTTTAATTAAACAAATAAAATAGATTAGCACAATATGACTTCTGCAATAAACACCACAATACAGTTAACACTTTTTTCCCACCACTGGCTGCCTCTTGAAGAAAATCAACCACTAAAGCTCAAACCCTCTATCTAGGTTTCAGTACATCAAATCCTATCAGGAGGTAGTGTGAAACATAATGTTCATTATCTACATCAAAAAGTGAAGAGGTTTTCTTTTAAAAAATATTTAAGCTGCCCATTTTGTGCCATAAGTTTTTCACTAAGGCAGATTTTTACATATTTTCCCATTATTTTTGAAAACCTGTGAATGATGGGCCATTAGAAAACACGTGGATTTAAATTATTATTTGGGACTATTTTCTCACAGTGAACTTTAAACTTCTAACACATCTGCCACTTTTAGACTGTGTGAACAAAGAATTTTCTTCTCGCAAGATTAAAAGTGAAGTTTCTCAAGATAGGTTAGATTGTCGATTTCGACCATGGCCAAGGCCTCTTTTTTTTTTCATGGTTGAATTTGTACAGACTGAATAAAAAGAAATTTAAGAAATCTCCCCAAGGTCAACACAACATTTATTACTATTAATTTTGAATTCCGCTTGTATTGCATTAATGGCTACATTTGTCTTGATATACCCTAAAATCCTAATTATTATTTATTCTCAAACACCAATATTGGGCACCATCTTACAGGGTTAGGTTTATTTTAATTGGAACAGGGATGAGTAAGGTGATAGAAGCTACACTGGTACAAGCAACCTGGTTGCAGCCAGTCATTATTGAGCAATGTATTTCTCAATTAAATTAAAGCATACCAATCTTAGGGCAATTCCTGCCAACTAATCTAGGGAGTTAGCGAATCAAGGAAGCTTGCTGTTGCCAAGAGCATTAAGGTACTACCTTTGTGAGCAGAAAGTCAGTTTCTACATTGATTAGAATAACACACTTCTCAAGAGGACAATTATTACCCTTGTGTTTGCAATACTTGAAAAGAAATTACATTAATTGTTTATTTAATAAAA
The DNA here is from genome assembly GCA_902151455.1 of Timema bartmani. Taxonomy (NCBI): domain Eukaryota; kingdom Metazoa; phylum Arthropoda; class Insecta; order Phasmatodea; family Timematidae; genus Timema; species Timema bartmani. Next base: position 71,210 of record CABFWB010000489.1, on the reverse strand, counting down.
CTCTATCTTAATTAAAGTTGGGTTGAAATTTTTTTCCTCAGATTTAAATTCTCATTTCACCATTAAATCCAAATCTCAGAACACTTGATTAGCGTAATAGATTAATTTTGATAGATTGTTTCATTAGCTGCTATAGAAAATAAAAATAACAACTAAATTATAACTTTTCGTTGTGTGAATTCACACAGATTTTAAGTTGTATATTAGTATTCAGGTTTGTCCTTTAATGTTAGGATGAACTACTAGTAAGCATCGAAATAGCTTAAAAAAAATTGATTCGCAGTTTGAAGAAGAAAGACTGCATTTTCTTTGTATCCCCAAACATTGAGTATCCTTAAGCAATTGAAGATTTGAAAGGCCTATCATTACTCTTATATATTTCCACAAATAAAAAACACATTATGAAACTTGAAATAGATGATAAAATTTATTAAGAAAAAAATGTATGTGAAATTGAATTAAACATGTCAATGTTTTCCTAAATAATACTTTTGTGTCAATAAAACTTACAACCATGGATGTGTGTGGAAATAATTTACACTAAAATTAAGCCAAATTTATTGGAGTGAGAATAAATTAAAATTAAAATATTAGTTGAAAATAACCTATAGTATGTGTATGAGCGTACATTCCGTTTAACCTGAAATCAGTCTGACCTTGACAGAATACACTATAGCTTTATAAGCTATGCCATAGTAGAACCATGCAAGTTGAGCTTGCCTAGTTTCAGGTTTAACATAGATAGGGTAAAATGGGGGAATTGGGAGGTGGTTTTTTAAATGTTGAATTCTAGACTGTTCTAACTGAAATCTTTTTTAACTATTGTATTTACTAAACCTTTGTGCCCTAATTTGTCATCTTTATGATATAAGTACATTTTTTTATAATGAATGTAACATATTAAAAAAAAATATATGGTTAGCACCCAATTACCCCACATGGGGTAATTTGGATGTATTTTTTTAAACCAAATCCAAGCTCATGTGAAAATAATGGGGTAAATAGGTGCAAAAACAACAGCAAAAAACTACATTTTTCACTTGATTTCATTAATGCGATTTTTTTTAAAAGAAACAACAAATTTAAAAAGGAATTAAAAAACTTTACATCTTTTAAAAAAAACACTCAAATGTGGAAAACTATTAAAACTAGGAGCAAGAAACTACTGTAATTTATTACTAATAGTCATAAGTGACAGAAAGTACACAAATAAATTTTTTACATGTAACTATTTTTTTGTTTGTTTTTTTGTAATATGTCAAATATTTTTAAAATTAAGTGATTTCCCCCTTGAAATATAGATGTAATAGCATAAAAGTTTTTTGAATCTTAAATTATTCTAAATAAAAAATGTCTATGCTCAGGAACAAGTGCATCAACAACACACAATATATCATCCTCCAAAACTGGTATTTCATCACCTTTAATCTCAGTAAATCTAAGGTGAAAGTATCTTGACTTACGGGGATCTTTAGGTTCTCCAATTTCAGTTACACAAGGCACAATTTATCAAAATTACCAGAAAAAGATGTTTTGAAATTTACCTCCCATATTCCCACCAGGGGGTAATTGGGAGGTAAAATTTTAACCCCCACTCTCAACCCCCTATAGTAGCGAGGGAGAAAATAAAATATAACACTGATGACTTGAGTTTGGTTGTTCAAAATACACTAGTGTTAACCAATTTTGTAGTATACGATGGCGTTGACATATTTTTCTATAAAAAATGGTCAAAGTAAAAATCGCATTTTCTAACCACAGAAAAATATGCATTTGGAAAATAAAATTTAAACCAGATAGTATAAAAAAATGATTTTGTGGTAGTAAAAAGGTAGCAATATTTTAAGAGTGTTTACAATTTAAATTTTGAAAATTTTACCACCCAATTTCCCATCCACCTAATTCCCTCACTTTACCCTATGGAATTTAAGGCAAAAAATATAGTGATGCAAAGAATCACAGCATCGATGTAGTGAATATTTTTTGTTGTTGTTAAGATTATAGAATATGTTTGTAAAATGTGTTCTGGATAGGAATAAAACTCCTGGTGGGCTACAACACTATCCAGTTTATAAGCCTTGTTCAAGACACATTTCTATTGTTCTTTTGGAGAAGTTTAGGGCTAGGTGTGTTGTAAGGTTAGGGACTTTGATATCTCAGGTGATGGGAGTTTGGTATGATAACCCAAAATCTTGGGGTTCTGGTTCTTCTTGTCTATAACATTTTTTCTGATATGTTGTAACTGTAACTATGTGTGGTGATGTTCAGGTTCTCGGCACCAAACCCCAGATACGGTGGATGACCGAGTGCGAGATCTGCCACCCAGACAGCAGCACCAGTATCAGAGTGGGCCCCCTCCTCAATCTCGAGGACATAACCAGCCCCCACGACGAGACAACCGCAGGGACGAGCGTCGCCGCATGACAGATGAGGAGGACACCGTCTTGGATAGTCAGGATGTGTCGAGCGTTGACCGTGGTGAGTTTCCCCCGAGGCCCAACTAATCCACAGCACACATCCGGCTGGAAGTGGGGGCATTGAAGTTTATCTTTGTTTCTTCTCTGTGTGTCTTTGAGAACCCTTTCCTAAAAATTTGTCAACTCATGTTTATACAAGGTATTCTAACTATTTTATAGGACAAACTACAGGACCCCAGGCAAACAATTTACGAGCTAACAAAAATAATCTAATCTGGTGATAAATTTTCAGCCATCACTGGGAATCAAACTTTGGGAGCGGAGATCAAAAGACAAATGCTATACCTTTTTAAAAAATATATATCCGGGTTGTTAGAAGACCACTATATTAAAGATCTTTTATACAAAATGTTGAACTGTCACACCTTTTTAAGTACAATAAAAAGCAAAATTAGTTTTATTCTCTTATCATTATTAATTGTATTTAATTGAGGATTTATTGTTTACATTGACACTTATTTCAGTGCACAAGCTTAAAACTAAGTTGACATTTTATATTCACCAATTAATGCAACTGCTAGGAACTGTTCCACAACCCATTCACAAATTATGTACTATTTTAGGCATCACCTTGGATAGCCACTGTCATTCAGTTGAACTCTTGAGTAACGAAGATGGTGAATAGATTTGAATGTTGTTTACTATTTCACTTTACCCGCCTCGGTGGCGTAGTTGGTTAACGCGCTAGTCGTGTTGAGCTCGACCGCCGAGGACGGGGAGATTGAGGTTCGAATCTCGGTCGGGTGAACTGGGGGTGGTTTTTCCTAAATGGTTTTCCACTCTCCCTCCACGCAAATGCGGGGTCACTTCCTCTAAATTCAATCTCCCAATTCCTAATCCATTAGAGTAATTAGTACTTAAGTGTATAGCTCGAATGGGTAGTAAGACGCGGTGCTAAATATTATTATTATTATTTCACTTTTTTTGTGCTATGCTGCAATAATAAAAGTCATAAAGTTCCATCAAATGTTAACTAATATCTGTTTGGCAAGCATTTCTTTGTTAGTATGTAATTGAAACAATGATATCTCTGTAACTGGGGCAACTTCTTTCCCCACTTCCAACTGTAAATGTGAGCTGTTGTTTAAATGGTTGTCCTAGGCTACTTTTGAAATGTTGTTTGACAACTATATACATTAATTTGTTTGCATGACTTTACTTTTTTGAAAGTTCGTCAGAAAAGCATGCAGTTAAGAAACGTGTATAATTTTTCAGGTTGTAACTGTATTTGTTTTTAGTCGTTCACTTTTTATCTAGTTAATTACCTTCAGTCCCCAATTTTGTTTCTTTTCTTCCATTTTCACATAGTTCTGATTGTTTTTAATTGTATCTTAGTGTATTTCCTTTATCTGCACATTGTTATTGTTTGTTAGGGACATGTATACTATCGAATGGGGCTGGGCAGAAGCTGATTAGCACAATCTAAGCTAATCGGCATTTGGCACATGATTCTTAAAAACTGATCTTTTGTTAAGAACCTTAGACCCCAACACAAGACAGGTACTGGTGACTCATCATTGTTAAGCTCTTGGCAGACAGCCTTGTCCTTAGTTCTGTTGCTAGTATAGGGGCAGTGGCAACTAGTGACTCCAAGTAAACAGTTACTTCTTTAATCAATAACAATGGGATAGGGGAGTGAGATAAAAGCTCATACACAAGGGCAACTATCTTAACAGACTGCACTGAGAAAGGAATATTAAAAGGAAGCTAAAACTTAGGCAGATTTAAGAGTAGCCAAAACTATGGAGGATTCAAGGGAATTAAAAAAAAAATAGGGATCGGAGGTTTCAGAACATCATCATGGATTCAAGGCTTATTTTTATTTCAATACTTATATTCAATCATTATTTGATACTTAAAAATTATTTTAAAGTCACTTATGCTTATTTATGTTCAGACAAATTTACCGCACATAATATTTTTTTGTTTTATTCTAAGATTTATATATTTGCCATGATATTCTATGCACAGATTTCAAAATAAAATTCCCATATTCACAAACCTTAAGAGGAACCGGAAATCAATTTTATCGAAGATGGCGCTATTAAAAGTGTGTTAGTTCTAATATTGTTTTATGGATGTAAAGGGTGGGTTTGTCAGGAGAAACGCAAGAGCCTGGTGAATGTGGTTGGAATGAGACCTAAGAAATGTGTGTGGAAAAACTCACATGGACACTGTCAGTAATGAATGGAGGCTGAAGGAGTGTGATTTGAAAGGAAACCCAATAGGTCAATGTATAGGAAGTGTGTTACATTGACTTGGGCATGTTGAGAGGATGAGTGTGGATCAAAGGGAAGGGGTAATAGATGAATGTGTGAAAAAGAGACAGTGAGAATTTTGAAAATAAAAGAGCATACATGACTCAGTGTATGGATGTTTTTGAAGCGAAAGGAGTATGCAAGGATAGGAAAGTGTGGAGAAAGTGAGAATGGATTCAGTACAAAGATGTTGATTTTGAGCTATATGCGCACTTTCTTGCATAACCCTTAAGGGAACGTCGTGATTAAGTATGTATGTATGAGTGTATGTATGTAATCGAGGTGGGGGTCATTTGCTTAGGAGGCCATAATTGGTGTGAACTCTTAAGTCACATGTTCCACACCCAGTTTTGCACCATAAAAAGTCCATTGTTCTTAATTGGGATTTGAACTAGGGTCATCCAAAGGTAGTTAGTTAATCAGTATCCACTGTCAATTTGATAACATTGGGTATTTCATTTTATAAATATCTTTCTGCAGTTACTTAGCAAAACAACTTGAGGCAATCTTGCTTCACATATTTTTGCTTTTTAATTTAATATTTAAAATGTTAGTTGGCTAATACAAAAAATATTGTTTTTTTTAACAAATAATAAAACCTGCCATTTTTGTTGTTAGTTTACCAAAAGTTTTTTCTTTGTAAAATGTGAGTCTTTGAGATGTTGCAATATTTGAACATTAAATCCAAACTTTAATCAAACGTCAAACATAAAAGTGTCAGTATAATACTAATGTTTATTAATATTCATGACAGGTAGATCGAGGTTCGAATCCTGGTCAGGTGTGCTGAGGGGGGGTTTTCCCTAAATTGTCTTCCAGTCTCTCTCCACGCAAATGTGGTTATACTTCTCTAAATTCAACCTTCATAATCCCTAACTCATTAGCCTAACTAGTACAGATGCATATAACTTGTACAGGTAGTAAGACGCAGTGCTAAATAATTATAAAATATTAAAATGTCATTAAATAAATGAAACAGTAAGTACTTAACTAAACCCTTTTCAAGATAAATTCTAGTTACATGGGGAGAGCCTATTCAGAAAATACAAACATATTTTTTCTGGTTAGAATTGATAACATTTATCTATACCATTGATGTTATTTTATATACATTAATATTATCTATCTAAAGTGACAATAGCAGATAATATGAACTGGCACATGAATACATGAAAGTAGATATAATAATTGTTTTAGTTGTCATGTAAGGTCCTTTCTATGAAAATTGGACAGTAGACTGAGACATATTTAACTCTTGGTATAGCCTAGATTTTATCACAGTGTTGCTCGGTTGGATTTGAATCTGCAAAATAACTTAGCTGGTGTTTACTCATACATTTAGATATACATAATATATTTTAAAAGTGTGTCATAAATCATTGGATAAATTTGCTTGATCACACTTAAGCCTAATTGCAAATATATTTACCATTTGCTTATGGGGTGGGGCATCCAGAAATGGTATTCATATCTTTGACTGTGAGGGTAGCCATGTAACTGGCCCACCTCTTTTATACATTGATACATTGTAGAGGTTAGGTCACATTGAAGAAAATGTTATTTATTGGACAGCAGTTGCTTAACTAGGAGGCTTTCGCTTGTGTTTAATTTTATTCACAACTCAATTTATGACATTCTTTTTAGATACATATTGTATGTATTTAGAGTCAATCTCTCTTACAATGTGAACTCCATCTAAACGTAGGTATGAACATTTTTTAATACACTTCCTCTAGTTTTGTTGAGTGTAGTTTGTTCTCCTCAAGGTCTTTCTGCAAGGTCATGTCATGACAAAACAATATAGTGTTTCCAACCCACATCGACTAAACGATAATCCCATATAGTCTGATTGGGCTGTGGCAGGGAGGTTGGGGCTTGAATCCCGGCCTGGTCTATTGAAGTTGGCTTTTCCTCAATAATTACCCATTCTCACTCCATGCAAATTTTGGGAACATTTCTTTTAAACTCTACCGTTCTCATCTCTACTCCATTGGTTTGATTAAAAGTAAATTGATCCGACTTGTAGTAAGACAATGCAAAAAAAAAAGTTCTTCTCCATAAGTGTGATCTTGAATTACAATAATCTAGATTATCTGAGGTTTCATATAATCCAAGGTGGTCACACGGTTTATGTTTGGTGAGAATTGTTTAGAAAATAATCTGAACTAAACTAGTTCAGCTGTATAATATATGTAGTGGAGTAATTCATCAGGTTAATTATCGTTTCACTGTACTGTGGGGCTGCAAATATTATTGGCCTCCACTCTACTTAGTTGAGTCAGTTGCCTGTCACTGAGTATTACAGCTGCAGCTTATTGATTTGTCGTGATTTACAAAGTGTTTCATATTATCTGAGACCACCTAGGTTCTGTTAATCTCATATAATTGTGACTCCACTGTACTTTGTTGTGGAGAAAGGGTGCACATTTGTTTCACTGTAGCATTTCCCTCCTCACCAAAAAAACCTTAATAAAACCAAAATATAACTTAATGCAAAGCTATTAAACTATATAATTCATCATCTTGTAAAAAGGTATGTTGAGCGTGACGGTTGTTGTGACATGACCTCATAAATAGAAGGATCTTGGCTTTCTTCTTGGATGTGGCCCCACCTAACTTTTTTTTTTTTATTATTCTCCTCGTATTTAGCCTATTTTCTCCAATAATATGTGCATGCGGGGGTCGATACACAAGACGGCAAGTCTCCATTTGTGACCATCAATAACATTGAAAAGTGTAATGCCATTTAACTGCACTACAAGCAAATTAATTTAATAACCAGCCTAAAATAAATGATTAGAATGCATGTCATATAACTAGGTGACTTTATGATAGATATTTCTCCAATTAAAACATGAATCTATTTTTCTTTTAGTAGCAAATAACCAAACTCACACCAAAGTAGGACATAAAATCTTCACTTATAATCTTCATAGCTGCTGCTAGCCAATTTACAAGTTCACTGGCTAGAAAGTTATTTTAATGTCTACCTAGCTTAAAGCTAAACTGCTTTGTTCCTACAATTATTTTATTTGCCAACTATAAAAAAAAACACAAAACTGATTCAATACATCCACAGAATAAATAAGATTAATAGGTTTTGACTCAAAGTACAGGCTCTGCAGTCACAGTGATGTTGAATTTCTTCATATTGGAGTGCCTAAACTTTATCCATTGTGAAGAATAGCTATGCAAATCCTTTTAAATTCATTCCTCTCCCTTTAGCTCCCTTAATTTAGGTAGTTTAAAATTTATTGAAAATTTCTTCTGGTATTAAAGTGTATTAACTGAAACATTTTTTTTCAAAGGTTGAAAAAGAAAAGTTCCTATTTCTGGTAAAAGTTCTACCCTACCATTTTTAAATTTGAGACATGTTTGTCAAATTGTGGCATTCGGTTTGAATTGTTTCTAACCAAGCTTCCTTTGAGGTACACAATTGTTCAGAGAATCAACTTCAGAAAGGTCATCTAGCTAAACATAATGTCTAATTAATAATGGTTTTTAAATTTAAAGTGAGTATTTCCAAGTTATCAAATTCATATTCATTAAAACTGTTTCACATGTCTTTTTTAACTCATAATTCTGCTTAACCATAGATCCTCTCTACCCCTATTCTATTTTCCCTTTATAGTTTCACATCTGCTTGCTAACATTTGCACAAACATACTAGATCATTATAAACTAGAGGGGTGCATAATACACTAACGTTACTTAATCTTGTAAGTTTTTTAAGTTATTATCTTATTTGAACGGTATCTTTTAATCAACCCTTCAAATAATTTCAAAACAAATATTTAGACAAAAAATCCTTATCATAAAAATGTTCCATCAAAGGCTGGATTGCATAGTCTGCCATCACCATTTTGAAAGATTAATGTCGTTCATTTGTGGTCATAAATAGGCAAAATTTAGTCTGGTGTATAAAATGGATTTTTATAGAAAATTAAAGTAAAACTAGGGAACTTTTTCTACCACCAATCACACCATGTCATTTGCCCCAAACAAAGTATGTGTGCTACCACGAAGTAGTGAGCGAACAACGGTAAGAAGTGTGCAGATGTTGAGGGTTGGGTTACTGCTGGTCACAAGTGGCTGTGTTACGTCCTAGAGTCAGTGTCGAGCGTGGAAGGATCCAGGACGCGACGACGAAGGCGCAGGCGGAGGACGAGGCCACGTAGCCAGACACCTTCCGGCGAGAATGTGGATGCGCAAGGTAAGGCACTTTGGTGAGGTTGGTGGTGAGGAGCATCACAGTTACAGGTCAGTAGGTAGAGAGTTGATTCAACCTTTTTTCTACTTTATCTGTCATGTAGTTTTAGGATAGGACACTTTACTGTTTAACTTTCCCAATCAATTTGATTAAATTGCTAAAAATTTGTATTAATATAATATAATAAAATGCCAGATATATCTGTTATTCCCTTGGGAAGGGTGCCCCATGCAAGTTAATATGTATATACATATATAGTAGCTAGTATAGTAGAGCTAGTATGTGTCTAAAAAAAAGTCTGGAAATTCGATGTGCCTGGAAGTCAGAAAAGTTTTTAAAAGTATTTGGAATTTTCACTTATTTTAAAATTAATTATTTAAATACAAAGTAGATAAGCATAATCCTGTATAAACTAGTGGTATTATACAAAAGTTAAATGATTTTTCAAAGAACACTGACCTATTTGTCTAACTCTTGTTTCAAGAATTTAATAGAAAACATTGAAAATAACAATATTTTTGTATATATTTACTGTCTTACAAACAAAATAGTTGGTAAATGCATTTTTTTTAAAGAGAATTTTTCAAAACTTAAAAGTGTATCAACCCTGCCAAGTAAAAAGTTGCAAATATAATTTTATAGGACTGCAGAAATTATGTTTAATCAATTATGTTGTGTTAGATAAATTAGTTACGGCAATCAAGTTTTGATCCTTTCATGAATATCTAAGGGCTATACATAAAACATTGAAAGGAGAATAGAAGAGCAAGGCCTACATACATTTACTAGAAGATTGTAGGCCTCAAAGTTCACAACTAAAACAATTATGTAATTTTCTGAGTACACCAGTCCTCTACTTCAGCAGAATAGTGTTTTACTTAATTAGTAGCAGCCACCTGAGACTTGTTTCATAAAGGTACGAGACTTGTCGTGAATGACGAATTTGGTTGTCTTTTCGATGGAAATGACAAATGTTTGTTTCATCAAACTACAAGAGTCAAGTTACTATTAACTAGTGCAGGGCTCATACTTGGTCTCTAAAAATCTCTAAACTGAAACTAAACCCCTAAAAGTCCCTCTTTTCTTTTTTTAATCCTAGAATCCTAGAGTCCTAAAAAATCGGGACATGAAATTTAATTTTTAATACTTTCCGATGTTTTGTCTATATTGTAATTTTGAATTAGAAATTTGAACTTATATAGTTAAAGAAGTGGACTCTCTCAACTCCAAGTCAAAAGTTAAGAAACGCTTCATTGTGTTAGGGAATTACGTCCAGGAGAAATGAAACATAAAGACATAAGTAGAGACATGCAAGAGGCGAGGTTAATTTTAGTGGAAAAGTGATGTTAATATTTATTTAAATAAGAGTCGAATTAGTATTCAATATCCATTAAAAAAAACTAGGATAAAAATGTGTACATTTTTTGTTCATGTTGTGTATTTAACAATTTGTTAACATATTCAAAGAAAAATCAAATATAAATACACACAAAACATTTCACGCTTAGTAATGTTAATCTCGATATCTCAATATCTTTACCTTTGAGTCTTACAAATTAATAGCAATATCGAAATAATCGATTATCGATTTAGAATTTAAGACTTAGAAATATTGCTCAGAAATATATAGAAAGAATTGATTGATAAAATTTGTTAAGTTAATTGATATAATAAATTGAAATTGCAGATCAAAATGAATAATTAGGTTAACTTATGGTAATTACATATTGTCAAATTATGAACATTACACATATAATAAATAATTAATCATCAATATAGCAGTATATAAGGTGATGAAAAGTCTAAAATACATTAAAACCCGTTAAAAAATGTTTTTTAAACTAACAGATAACAAAATAGGTTAGACAAAATAATGTTCAAGTTTATGTAAGCTACCCGTATCGGTGGCGTAGTTGGCTAACGCGCTAGTTGTGTTGAGCTCGACCGCCGAGGACAGGGAGATCGAGATTCGAATCTCGGTCGGGTGAACTGGGAGTGGTTTTTCCTAAATGCTTTTCCACTCTCCCTCCACGCAAATACAGGTTCACTTCCTCTAAATTCAACCCTCCCAATTCCTAATCCATTAGTGTAATTAGTACTTAAGTGTATAACTCGAACAGGTAGTAAGACGCGGCGCTAAATATTATTATTTTATGTAAGTTCAGAATTCAAATTATAAAAATTTGGGTTAAAAGGCTAGCATCTGCAAACAAGTTATAATTAAATGAATGAGTATTGATGTACGACTTTAAAATATGCCATATTTAATGAAACCATGTTTAAAGTATAGATAGGTATTAAGAGTTGACAAGTATAAAAATTCTAATTTATAGGTTAACAAATTTGAAATGGATTTAATTTATGTGGAGAATTTTGTAATATTCTAAGTCTTATCTGTTATTTCTTGTCCCATTACTCCTTATGCGTTTCCAGCATTGAAAAGATGCTGGAATACTCAATCTGACATGTTTCGACACAGGTGTGATAATGCTGGAAATTGCCTCATATTGCCTCTTATAGTGAACAGAGGTTTTCCTTATTGAGATATATCAATTAACTTAAATGTTATCAATCAATTCTTTCTTTATATTTTTGAGCAATATTTCTAAGTCTTAAACTCTGAATTTAGGTTAAGATCAAACAATATCAACACCGAAACATGTCATCACAGAAGACTAAACTACTATAAAATAAGGAGAAGGGAATAAAAACTAGGAAAATATAATTTAGCCAAACATGACCACATTTAGCAAGGTCCATATTTATTAATTTCCTTCTTTGGACCTAGCGTGAAATCTTTTCAAGGCTGAGAACAAAGAGTCGATCTATCGAACTTTTAAGTATCTTGTTGTGTAAAAGTAGGAATTGTGATTTTTAATGTTAACCTCAGGAGGAAAAAACCCACCTAATTATCTTGTAAACACTCATTTTCCCTGTGATCCGTTTTATACCTATAAAATAAGAAAAAACGGATACTATCCGTGTGAACTGTAGCCCTAGTATAGCGCTATCGCCAGTGTTACCGCATTTAAAATTATATTGCATGAAGTGGTATTTACCAAATTACAAAGAAATTGTGTTCATTTAGAAAAAAAAGCTTACATTTGTTTAATTGCCTATGGGAAAAATGGAAGCAGTATCATCATTACTTAGAGGAAACCTAACCGAGAGAAGGGACTTTTTAAATTTTGTTATGAAAAGAAAATAAGTAGTCCAGATAAAACAAACAAACTCCTTGAGTAAAAATCATCATGTATTACATTTGTGTTGAAAATAGAACTTAACTTAGGTATGTTGGGCTTATGAAAGGATAAAAAAAATTAAAACTCACCGAGGACAAGGTCAATAAATAAAATATACATACACGCCAAGACATTGGAAAAAATAATGTCATTTTGAGAGGTCAGCCGAGAAAGAAAAATAAAGTAGTAAAAGGACCTATTAACTGTTAACCAAAGTTAAATGTATTATGTAATAATATTTAAGGTACACATTAAAAAGAAATGATAACATGTAGAGAGGTAAAATTACTCTATATATTTCTGGATTTTGACTATAAATAAAAATTAGCCATATCCCATTCAGGGTCAAATAAAAAAAAACTTATTTTTGGTTATTTAATATCCCTAAAATAATCGAACTTAAAAGTTGAGCAAAAGACAAGCTAAGAATTGAACTAAAAGAATTAATATGCGTCGAAAATAGTTTTAAAAAAAAACTTTTGTTTTACCTTAACTCACTCCCTGGCATGCATATAACAACAGGGATCTGCATAGGCCCAGCAGCCATTTTTCTACTCCTATACTCTTATCTGACACATAATTTTTCTACTCACTTATTTTCTCATTAATTATTGCTTTATTTATGTTCATAGTATAGCATTGAACTGGCAGCACTATCGTTTAGCTTCAATATGAAGTATTCAGACTGGCTAAAAGTACAGTGGTTCATTGATAGATGGCATTACAATAACTTATTGCAATGAAACGTCGATTAGCACCAGGGAATGTTTTTGCAAATAAAGACTTTGTTCAACACCCACACTTAGGAATGGGTTAAATAGCTTAACCGTAGTTTTTTTTTTACAAAAAACATTCTTTTGAGTGACTTTTTATTGTTTCCATAGTTTTTAATGTGATCCTTATTTCGATTCCTTTTTTTTATTTTAAAGTACCTTAAACTCCTGTTAATGAATTACAGTCTTAACAACCAGTGTTGTGGTTTAGCTTCACAAAACTAAACATCTGTCAAATTGGTCAGTAGTTTTATTTAATTTCTGAAGGAATTACAGGACAAAACTGCTTTTACTACCACATGAGTGTGAACTTATAACACCTTTACAAGCTTTGTTACAGAAATATATTTTCTGGGGTGTAATTTTTATTTTATGTTTGCTTGTGCTAGTTTCACAAAAAGACCAATCTTGTCGAGCGACAAGTAACTGGCGTAGCCAAGACAAGCGACTAGTAGCTGTAAATTTGGTTTCTCATAGATATTTCATTTGTCGCTTGTCACACCAAAACTATTTAAGTTGTCAAAGTGTGCTGGATGTTCACTTAATGACTGTACTGAGTAATGTCACATAAATTAAAACTTTATAGTATGTAAGACTAGGATGTTTATGACATGCCAGTTAGTTATTTTCAAATTTATTTTAATGCTGAACAAATAATAACCTGGTTTTCAGCAGCATGATTTTAAAAAATGTTATATTTTGTATATAGTTCATACGTAGGGCATATAATGAATGTTTTTTTAAACTTTTTTAAAGTGTTATTTTTTATTACAAACAAATAAAAAATTCATATTAATGATATAATAATAATAGTGATAAAATGAATGATCAAAAAATAACCTTTTAAATATCCTAACAATTCTAAAAAATGTATTTAGAATAATTTAAAAAAAAACCTCAAAATACTAACAAGAAATAGTAATAAATGCACATGACTAAAACTTTTTGTGCAATGCCTTTAACAACTAAACTCTAACATCCTGATGAATATAACATATATTTATAAATACCTTCCTCAAAAGTAATAACTATCCTCTCCCAAAGCAACCCTCTCATGCTTGCTTTAAGAGTCTCACCAGGAATGTGTATCTTACAACCAACCAGCAAAGAGGATACAAAATTCATTGACTGCACTATCTTCTCATTCAGAAAAATGTGGGTTGAAAAATATTATGATCGATTTATTTAAAAGATATGATATTTAAAAATATATATATTCAGCATAGACTAAAATGGCTCAAAATTCCTATGGATGACTCCAAAATGACAAAAAATTATCATTAGATAACCCAGGGCTTCCGCCAAAGTATTTTATAAATCCGTTTCTTGGCATGAAAAAGTCCTGTAAGGTATTAATTTAATTTTTCTTTGGTATATAAAAACTCATAAAAAACATTTGTTTCCTAAATATGCCAATTGTCTATTAACTTCACATTTTGTACAACTTTGGGCTAGTTATATTTATTAAAATAAATTTAAACTAACCTCAACTGTGCTTACCCCATGGATGAAAGAATATTGCATAACAAAAACACCGATTGGATTTTCTAAGTTTGGCTATGCATGTATTTTAGATGAAAATTTAGTTAATCACATTAAAACACACAACAAAGGTTGAAATTAATGTTTACACTATATGTTAACATAGAATAACTTTCTTTATAATAACTGAAATATTTCTCATTTTTCCTATTTCTTAAGTCTTCTCGCTTTTCTGCGCAGTTCATCCATTGGCTTAAACTCGGCCAGGTGTTTTCTGCAAGAACATTGCAACAGAGCATTGAGAATTGGTGATTCTAGTGAAAACCTATGGTTAGTTTTAATCATAATCAACTTGCTAAAAACTCTTTCCACTCCTGCATTACTGTGAGGAAGTATAAGCATTGACTTTGCAAGTTTGCACAATGTTGGAAAACATGTTATGCCATTCTTCTCATGTTACAATACTTTGAACCAATACGTGTCAATACTGTCAGAACTGGTCATGTTCAAGGAGTTGGGTCGATCCCAAATAGTATGGGTAAAGAAATACTGTCTCTATCATTATTGTGAATGACATTTAGAAACTGATTTGTCAGTTTTTCCACTTTTTGCCAGACTCCTGATGATTTATTAGCTGGATCAAAAATTGTAGTGTTCATTCAAACTTCATCATCAAGAGGAAAGATACGATATAATTATTTTCTTCCCATCTCATAAAATATTTAGATATAATGAAAGAAATCCTTTTTGTCGATATTTTGAATGCTTGCTTCCATAAGTTTATGTGTTTCATAGCCTATGAAAAGTGATGAATCTTTGTACTGATTTTCTCGTTTATAATCAATGGATGATATGTCACAAGTTTGAAGAACAGGAAGTAGAACAAAGTTTGTTAATATATGGTGTTTCCTGCTGAAATACAACATTGAATTGAGTGAATTGTGGTAAAACTGCTTTAAGAAAATAGAAATACAATTTAGCAGGGTCAGAATTTAGGGTGTCTTTAATACATTGGACTGACTCCAAGCTTCTCTCTTATCAATTTTAGAAGACATTCAACATACTGTAGCATGGCCAACCAACCACCTTGTAAAACATGGGTCGTAATATTTTGTGGTTCTCAACCCCAAGCATATTTTGGATTTCTTTAAATTCATCCTGTTGTTTTCCAGATGTTTTGAAAAAGGTCTAAACATCTCTTGTAAGTTGTTCACGTACGTCAAGCAATTCATAGCAGGCATGAAATGCAGCTAGGTGAGCAACATGGCAAGTGCAATGAAGGAACCACAAATTCCTTTTTTTTCTGACTCTAAATAAAACAGAAATAAACTCTCGCACCATAGCCTTTGCCCCTCTGATACATACTCAAGCAATTGTTCCAAGAAATACCTTCCTCTTTAAATGCACTGATTACAATGTTGAAAATATTTTCTCCAGTTGTTTTACCTCCAATGCGACCACCTGGTACAAATTAGTTTCTACGTTCTCGCCAATAAAAAATGAGCCATAGTAACCCTTTTCCTAGTTACACTTATATCATCTGATTCATCAATCATTAGGGTAAAGAGTGATATTTTCATTGAACTTATAGCATTTTCTTGAATAAATGATACGAGAGATTGCATGATAATTTGACTTGTTTTTGTACGAGAATAATGAAAGTTCTTGGCTATGTCACTGTCTGGAAACATTTTAGGGACTAACTTGGTAAGATGTATCACTTGATTTCAACGGTAAGTTATTTTCACACACAAAATTTGCCAATGAAGAATTTTGCTCTACACTGCCCTGGTTCCTTTTGTGATAGTCAGTTTTTTCATAGCTTCTGAGATCCTTTATTCCTCTGTTGGCTATGTTCAAATCAGAATTACATGCCATGCACATAACTGATGTGTTTTGGGTTTTTTTCCTTTATTTAACCATTTTAATTCTTTTTTCCATTCAGGTTTGTACTTCTGTACATATAATGACATATCTGGTAAGCTTTACTTTTTTTGTTCATCTTGTGTAATTAAAAATTATTTTAAGCTTAGGAATGTCAAACTCGATATTTCACTATAATTTCCATAGATTCTTAAAAGTACCAATATTAAAATAATCGATAGTCAAACTAATTTTGATAAATTGATAAGCTTGACTTGACAAGTTTTCTAATTATCTTGTTTGAACCTAACAAGGTTTATATATTTTCCTTGCTTGAACCAGACATGACTACTTGAAGCCAAATACAAATATTATAAGTTATTATACCTGCCTGGACCAAACATGGTTACTTATAGCAAGGTCTAGATAGATCAGGGGTTTCCAACTTAAAAGAGCCAGAGGGCCACAGTTTAAATCACGAGTCTATCCGGGTCCCATCATAATCGGTTAAGGGGTGGAAGGAAATAGGACTCAGGCGGATACACAAGTTATTATAAAATTAGAGCGCAATTAAGTTTATTACTGAATGAACATCAGTTGGAGCTTTCATGGATATCTCCCACACCAGTCCAAATTTTCCGTTTCTTGGCTAAGAACGTCAATTTTTCAACAGTATATTACTTTTACAAGAAACTTTGTGGGCCACAAAAAAAAGGCATTGTGGGCCGAACGTGGCCCGTGGCCCATCAGTTGGAAACACTTGATATAGATTAACTTTATTTTGGACTGGGGGTGCTAACTTTTAAAGGCTGGAATTGAAGAATTGATCCATTGAAATCAATATTTTAAGAACCCTATTCCAATAGTTAAAAGTCAAATTCATAGTATCTGTGAAATCACAAACATATCCTGTGATTCTTTTAAACCTTTAGAATCTGCAAAAATGGATAAAATCCATGAAAACGGCAACCCTGAGATAACCTCTAAAATATACATTTCTACAACCAGGGAATCATAAACACAGTTTGTATACCTATGGGTGTTGTATGTGATTAACCAAAAAGTCATAAAAATCTGGGCCCTAAAAATGACTAATGTGTTTTTGTGATGTCAAAGGGTATGGCCAGAAAGGGCAAGCATGCAAGTGACTAAAAAATAAAATAGAACATATTGGTTGTAATGAGAGGTGGCCAGACTGGAGCACGGGAGCAAGCGTGTGACCCGAGTGACTCACTTGAAAGATAGAACTGGCTCTATTTTTCAAGTGTGCACACTCAACCGGAACATTATAGCTTACAGACGCTGAGCAATATTATTGTATATTGGTCCATTGAGTGCTAGGCGAACTTTTAAATTTGACATATTTGACTTTTCATGATTATCGATAGGTTTAGCACACTTGCTACTAACGGCCTAGTTTAATTGGTAAAACCATAAACTATATATGTAAATCTGATATGTTAAAATACTTCAATATTATAATCAAAGTAGGCCTTTACAAATAAGAATCACCATTAGTGCTGAGAGAGGATGGGAAAACTATAACAATAGATCACTTGTCAAAAACCACCCTCAGTTCACTGAGCCAAAATTCGAACCTTTGCATCCTCGTTAACAACTATCGAGAGCCTTCTGCTAATCATACGCTCACTCGCTCGCCAGTTTGGCCACACAATTGCTCGCGACGATTTCTGCACGTTCATCATAGGCTCTGCCTTAAAATATGAGTGAAGAATGACCCTGGGCACAGGACGAATCCTGGGTAGCTCAGTGGTTAGAGCATTGGCGTACTAAGCCAAAGGTCCCGAGTTCGATTCCCGTGTCTAGGTGTCATTTTTCAATTTTTAGAATATGATATCATGATGGAGTAATCCTCACTAAAAGCATAAATAATAGCTCTGGCTATTTAATTCTTAATATGCAATCCTGTACAATTATAATAATTGTACAAATGCCAGCAATACGCCATGGCTGCATAATCTAATAGCTCATGATATTAATATAATCACATACTTGTAGCTGACAATTTCCGTACGTCCATCATAGGCTCTGCCTAAAAATATGAGTGAAGAATGACCCGGGGCACGGGACGAATCCTGGATAGCTCAGTGGTTATAGCATTGGCGTACTAAGCCAAAGGTCCCGAGTTCGTTTCCCATGTCCAGGTGTCATTTTTCAATTTTCAGAATATATCTTGTTGGAATAATCCTCACTAAAAGCATAAATAATAGATTTGGCTATTTAAGTCTAAATTATATGTTATTTAAACTATTTATCATAGATTTTAAGGGTATATTTTAACTGTATTATTTATTTATTGACATTTAAAAGCATATTTGCATACACATTTAATGTTTTATTAGGGCATAAACATCCAAACCATAATAATAATAGTGTATTGTTAAATTCTTTTTGCAATTAAAATCATCAAATAGTTAAAAAGAAAAGAGTGGCAAGAAGGAGCTAGTAGAAATTGTAGAACTGATCTCTATTAATAAGTCATGTCTATACATTATGGGCAACCTGTGATGCTAAGTCTACTGGCACAAAATAAAATTGATAAATAATAGACCACCTAACACACTTTTAATTTTAATAAATCAATTCACGCTCACATATGTGGCTGCATTGTCAAACGCTTCACTCTCGTGTTGGACTGGAAGATCGAGGTTTGAATCCCTGTCGGGTGAACTGGTCCCCCATACCCCTTCCCCAGCCCCAAATGGTTTCCCACTCTCCCTTCATGCAAATTCGGATACAGTTCTCTATAATTCTGCATTACTATTTTATTAGTGAGATTAATTGTATGTAAGTCAAACATAAACTAAGAAGCGGGGGGTGAGGGGGGGGGGGAATCAATGTTGAGACACATCGCCAGTTTTCCCCCAACAAATTGAAATATATTAATTAATTGTTGTTTAGGATTACAAAAAATGTCCTTTTAGCATCACAAATTAATAATGTCAAACTCCAAAAAACTGTATGGCCTGAGCCCACAAGCAAGCTATACCAACCGAGCAGCTGCCACTGTTAGAAATGATAGTGCCAACATTTGCGGGTAGAAGGTGTCATGTGGTCAGCACAGCATTTTAATTTTTAGTAAGGAAAAATATGAAATTAGTATTGCAAGGAACATCCTTGGTAGAAAGACAATTCAATTGTCGTTCTACTAAGGACTTTCCTTGTAATACTAATATATATGTATATTTTCATAATATACTTAATTTAATTGACTGTTGGTAGTCGATTAGTAGTCTATTTTTAGAATATAAATCACTTAGCTTTTTATAGTAAATTAAGCCTATATTCCAGCCTTTGAAATACATATAAGTCAAAAGCCTTTCCAAACTTATAGTAAAAAAGGAACCAAAGCAGGACTAACACAGGAATTAATTTTTTTTAATGGAATTTTACCAAAAATACTGTTGAAATGATCAAAATTTCATCCTTATCCTATAATAATGCAAAACCTTCAAATATGCTAACTAATCAAAGAGAAAAAATTGTCACCTTTTTTCATTGTAATGTGGTTGTTCACTTGTCACTAGATTCTTGTAGCTTAGTGAAACAAACACTTTTCATTTACATCTGAAAAAAAACTGAATTTTCTTGTCATGACAAGACTTGCACCTTTATGAAACAAAAATAACCCCATTTTAATGGACATTTTATGACCCCTAATATCACACTTAATTAGTAGCAATCACTTGGGATCGGTGTTTTAGCTTAGATTCACAAAACTAAACCTCTGTCAAATTGGTCAGTTATTTTCTTTTATTTCTATTTCTGAAGGAATTAAAGGACATGAACGGCTTTTAGCACCACATTATAGTACACTTTAATAACACTTTATAAGTTTAATTAAGCTTTTTTTAATATAATTATTATTATATTTGTTTGGGCTGGTTTCACAAAGAAACCAACAATTGACTGGTGTAGCCACAACAAGCGACTGATTTAGTCATGACAGGAGATTAGTAACTGTAAATGATCTAATTTAGTTTTAATAAATTTTAAACAAATTATTTGCATTAAATTTGAACTTTTGAGGGATAAATCAGTTCTAAAATCTAGTCAGCCATTGTCCATTATTTACTAGTAAATGAAATTCTGTTCCAGGCATTAGTTTGAGAAACTTGCTCACTTTTATATTGTCACTGTAGTTTGTGATTTTTTTCAGGAGGTGGTGTCGCCCCAGGTCCTAGCGATCAATCGGCGTTCACAAGCAAGGAAGGGACACCTGCCATTGAGGGCCCCTCTAAGGGTCCTCGGGAACAACAGAAACCTCGTAACCAGCGACCCCCGACATCCAAGCGCTCAGAGGGAAAACCTAAGGAAGCAATGGTGAACGGCACATCAGCTTAAAGAAGCTGGCCGGGGACTTTTTTCTTTCTTTTTTTTTCTTTTTTCGTTTTCCCTTCTCCCCATTACAATGCCCCTGACCCCGTTCAAAAGAGATGATGCACAACGTTTTGATACAGTGAACTGTTGTTAACTCTTATTAAATGATTCTGTAAGTTCAAACAGAATAGTATTTGAACATGAGATTGAGTAAATGAAATAAAAACATTTACTAAATAAATAAAACTGGCATTAATGAATGGGTTGGTTAGATTTTTGCTTGAATATATGCCCGTTTAATACTTGAACTGTTGTCAGACCATTCACTAAACTTGGAATTACACAGCTTTGTCACTCCTAGACAGATGTGAGCATTAAACAGGTCAACATGTGGAAACACCAACTAAACTGGGTTTGTAAACATTTCCGTTGATTCTTCGTTATGAAATGAAATAAATTAATGTAAAAATTAGATTCACGCACGTTAACTTTGTGTTAATCTGATGGAGCTTGAGAGAAAAAAAATTCAATAAAATTAAACTAATAACGATTTGCAAATTGACTATAGAAAGTAAAAAAACACAATGTTCATGGAATTATATTTTCACCACAAAGATTTGTTGGAAAGATATAAAATGCTTGACAAGACCCTTGTAGTATTATAGTTGGCAAATTGCGTATAGTTTTTTTTAAAGTGTTTCATTGGATTTTGGTGTTGTTTGGATTTCAATTTTTGTAATTATCTGTAAAGATATTGATGAAGTATACTGAACTTTATAAAATACCAAGAAAAGGCAAATTTTCTATATTAAGTTAAAAAGTCTTGACCTAAATAAGAAATTTTCGTGTATAAAAAGTTATAGAATTTAATAAATGTAATTGTAATGCATTCTAAAATATTACTGTCTGGAAATTGTCTCTGTTGGAAAGTGTGTAATTATTGTAGTGATGTCAAGGCTCACTTTTGATAATATTGGAAAAAAGTTTGATTTTGTACTAAATAAACTCTACAATATGAATAACCCAAAATCTGAGTAGATTAAAACTGGTTTTTATAGCAGTAGGTTTTGCATTTTGGATATTCTCACTACCAATATTTTTTTGTCTAAATTAACAATTCAATAATTTATTATATAAAAATAAGTATGGTTTCTTATTTGTGTGAAACTTCAGCAGTTAGTGCTATGGTGTGAAATGAGCGACATTTTATGACAGATATTACTTCAAGTTAATTTGTGTTTTGTTGTGTAACATCACTTCTAGTTATAATAATTTATCCACGGCTTTTCCTCCTCGCATCCTCCAATTTTCCTTCAGGTTGAGTGTGTTGTGGGTCCATTTCGTGGTTGTTGGAAGAAAACCCCAAGACTAGCTACCACACAGTTTGCAACGTCATGGAATATTCTCTTGGCGCCATTAAGACAGTTGCAAAACCATTGTGGCCCCCTCCTTTTTATAGGGGTCCTAGTTCGAGGTTCTCTTATTTTTTACTTAATACTAAGATAGGAAAAGTTTAAAATGTTCATCCCTCTTTCGTAGCTTATAAAGAGTTTTTAAATTATTTGTTTAAAAAACTGTAATCTAATTTTACTTTAGCAGTAATTTACAGTTAAAGTGCTTTATTTATTATTTTCCTAATTTTCTGTTTTGTGTGTGCGTGCGGATACAGTTACTGTAGTTCAATTTCTTATTGTAGAAGGCAGCTGTGTGAGGTTTGCATAAAGGCAGTATTCACATGTTCCTCCTCCTTTGCTATTTATTATTGTTGCAATGTTATTTAACCTTAAAGTTTGGGTTGATGTGTAAATGAGATTAATAGAACTCCTAACATCATAGTTACAACTCAAATGTTTTATGGTTATTATGTGCTAACAAAAAAAAAATTAGAAAACTTAGTTTAAAATACTATAATAATGGCCTAACATCTTAAGCCGAAAATAAGCATGCAAATGATTTCTTGGAGTGGAAAAATAAATCCACTAAAGCAGAAGTTCCCAAACTTTTTGAATGGCATACCACCCCAACAAATTCCATAATTTGGAGTACCACCAAGATAATGTTGAGTATATACTAATTTGGTACATTTTTAATGTTGCCCGGGGATATAATAACACAGACTGGGCAGCTGCGCCAGCTGTTTGAGCTAGAATCAATGTTGCCACCTCTCCAACCATTGTTTAATTTTGTTTTAATTTAGGTTAGACTCTACTGCGTTCCACCGGAAATAATTGTACGTACTACTGGTGGTATGCATACCACAGTTTGGGAACCTCTTCTTTATTTGTTTGAAGAATACTATTTTTTTTAATCAAGGGATTAACATATTATTTTTTATTAAAAAAGAAGGGCATTTATCATTTATTGGTAAATGTAAGGATGCTGTGGGTGGACTTCAAAGTCTCTACCATTAATGTTGTAGTGTAAATGTAATAAATATAATTCGAGAACTGAACAGATGTATCATGATTTTGTTGTACAAACATACAAACACATGAAATACTTGTGTAATCATTTTGATATTTTTAAACAGTGGATGCTGTATGTTTAAAAATTACATCCACACTTCAAAGAAGTTGAGAAAAAAACATTTAAAAAAATGGCAGAGTCACAAGACATATTTTAGTAAAAAGAAAAAACAAACCTTTGTGAGTTTGAGTTTCTTATGCATCTTTTTTCATTGCTGCTTGCAAAATATTGAATGCCAATGTGTTGATTTGTCATATTATATTATAACCACTAGATTTATCCACTGACAAATGTAAACAATTAAAAAATGCATCCATTTTTTTCCTCTGTCTAATTAGCGTATATGCAGGGTTTGTTTCATTATAAGATGAAGATGAAATTTTGCTCATTTCAATAATTTGTTAGTAAACTACTACTTTTTTTTGTGTGTGTGATTATATATCATTGAAGAAGGTACAGGGAAGAATGATAAGTACAATTAATTGAGGGACAATCACAGTATGGTCTTCATAATGAAAGGAATATGGTTCACAACACAACAAGATTGGCGCCACTGCTACCATTGAACGAATGGCAATGCATACCTTTTAATTTGTTAATCCCATGGTTCTAGTAGAACACACTAAGCAATTTATTTAGAGAAGCAACCACTGGCAGCATCGTCAAGTGGGAACCTTGAACCACTTTTCCTTGTGAAAACTATTTTGTATCTATTTCTTATCTTTCCTGCTCCTTCTCTATATATATATAATTATACTTCAAGAAAGGTTATCCTTCAAGAGCTATATTTGTTTTGTAATTGTAATATAATGAACATTATTGTTATCAATTTGAGTAAAAAACTTGTAAAATATGTCAAGTGTTTTTATTTACTTTTTTTCCATTCTTTCTGTTTAGTGCAGATTTTCTTGTAATTTTCTTCTTTTTATACTAATAGATAAAAAAATTGTTTTACAAGTCTTGTTCTTTTTAAAAAGAGAACCCTCTAAACTTTAAAGTCATGAATCTAAATTTTTAATATATTTGAAATATATTAGCATACAAATGACACATACATATTTGTCACTCTGTAAAAGATAATTTAAACTAAATAATAAAATTGTTATTTAGCTTATTATATATTTAGTTCTAGGTAGGCATGTGTAGTTAGTTTAAAAATATTCCGACTAATAAGGTTTTACATACGAGGATTTTGATGGTAGGTTAAACAAAAAGATGATAAATTTTTGCTTATTCACCCAAATACAAGACAATTTAAAGTGTTTGTTTTGTTTTTGTTTTAAGGCTATAAAGAGGGTGGAGAAAGATTATTTTGGATTTGTTTATGGGTGGATGAAAGGAAACGTGATTTAAGGGTAATATTTTTGCAGGTTTTATTTTATTTTTTTGCTTAAAATTAAATTAAATATTGCTTCAATCGATACAATTAGTTTGAACTACACATACTGAAATCTCAACAGTTCTTGATTATCTGTCAAGGAAACCCTCAAATTTGATGAGAACTTTTTCTCTTAATTCAAACAGTTTTCCATCAAATTCTATTGTGTTCATTATAAATAGTTAAAAAAAAAACTTATTTCTATGTCTACGAAATTAAACTAAATGTGTACACTTTGATTTATTTTATCCAAAAAATAAGTTCGCTATAAAACCTGTGAAAATACGGTCCTGGTGTTCCCTTTGATCCTAATAAAACTCCTAACCTTTAACATATCTAATAAACTCAAAATATGTGTTTAATTTGTCCTTTAGTAAATTTAACTTTATTTGTTCTTCACTGTTCTAAAGTAACAGACTTTTGTATACTCTTGTATAAAATTGTATTGCACTCTCACATAAATTTTGCAGTATTTTGGATTGGAAACAAATAAAAGTAAGAAATTACTCTCGAGTAGTTATTAATTTAAGGGCGTGCCAATTAATGGCTCTTTTGAGGGGGACACTTATCTGAGGGTGTATTGCAGAAGTCTTGAAAACTAACATCATTTAAATAAGTTTTGCTATTTCAAAATATGGCTCACGCCAAAATTTATGTGAAAGCCATCATTATGTAGGACTAAAATCATTGCATGTTAAGTCTAATACTTTTTAAAAATCATAAAAAGTTCTGCAACATTTCACGTGAAATAACACAGTTATTAGATAAAAGTAAATGATTAGAAACAGATTAAAAAAGTGTTTGTTAATGCAATCACAACAGAACATAATAGTATAGATGAGGATGGTTTTTAATACCGACATTTTCTATTCCCATAACAAATATAGCCCTGTGAGGATATTTTTTACC
The DNA here is from genome assembly GCA_902151455.1 of Timema bartmani. NCBI lineage: Eukaryota > Metazoa > Arthropoda > Insecta > Phasmatodea > Timematidae > Timema > Timema bartmani. The sequence goes on along the minus strand of CABFWB010000489.1, from coordinate 45,811 downwards.
AAGTAGGCAGCACTTTTAATCCAATGTTATATGAGTAAATACTAGGGCTTCGAGCTGAGCTCTTCTTTAAAATTCTTGATTGAGATCGAAAATTTTGGAGCTTCCTCTTAATGTACTTACAAATCAATTTTTACAACACATTGTATAGGCTATTTAATTTAGATGCCATCGGCAGTTTTATTTATAAATCATTCGGTAACTTAACAAATTATTTAAATCAATGTCAATATTTTCATCAATTTTGAATTATCCGCAGTTGAAGTTGCAATGATATGACAAGGCAATGAAAATAAAAATAACTAAATGGATCACTAAATATATGAATAATTCTTTTTACTATTTTTAAATAATCTCTTTCTAAAATTATGATTTCTATTCAAATAAATTTAATGTTGCGAATACATATCGGTTGTTTTCAAACTTAAGTTATTTAAAACAGGTGTTAATACATTCAACTACAAAATTAGCATCAGTTACTATTTAGTTAAAAAATAATTATTGTTAACCTGTCTGAAATAAGTGTTGATCAACATTACAATAAATATTTTACCAAGCTTACCATATTTAGATTTAAAAAAAAGCATTTCCTATTTCATACTGTATACTTAAAATATTTTAACCATTTTTCATTTTAAAGTATCCACATTAACGTTTATAAGCATTAAATATGAATTTAAATAAAGTTTGTAATAAGGTAAATTTCTAGTTAGAGCCCACATTCATCACCATCTGTTTCCAGCCTTTGGCCAGGACAGTTTAGTAAAATTCCTCCATCTTCCTATATAATTCCACTATTCTTCCTCCTTTAATTTCTTCCATTCTTCTCCTCTCACTTTAACACTTTTTGTTACCTGCTCCTCCCATGTCTTTCTTGGCCTTCCTTGTGGTCTTTTCCCTACATACTTCATTTCCAACATTTTCTTTGGCATCCTCTATTTTTCCATTTCATAATATTCCCATTCCATCTCTCAGTTCTGCTTCCTCTAGTATCCCATGGCCTCCACTTTCCTAGTCTCTCTTAGATTTAATGTCCATGATTCTGTTCCTTAAGTGATTATGGGTACAAATTATACACAATACAGTCCTCCTTCCTTACACTTCAAGTGCACTTTTCTTCTCCAGAGCAGATCTCTTACACACTAATAGAACAACTTTCCTTGCTGTACTCTTCTCATTAGATCCTCTCTACTTCCACCTTTCGCCTCACATGCTTCCAAGATATTTTACCTTCAATACTTTTCTCAGATCTACTCCATCCAACTTTACAGCTATACTAGGACTTATCCTCTTCCTTGTAGTTACCATCACTTCACACTTTGCCATGCTAAATTTCATTCCACACTCTTTCACATCCTCATCCCATTCTTGTAACTGTTCCTATACTTTCTCTTCCTTCGCCCCCCCATACCATCAAGTCATCAGCAAACATAATCACTTGCATTCTTTCCTGCCACTTTGTTCATGACCATTTCCATTACCATTACAAATAGTAATGGTGAAAGGGCACTTCCTTGCTCCACTCCACTTTTTATTGAGTCTACCTTAAGGACTAAAAAACTAAATATGAAACAATTCAAGTTTCTAACTGCTTGTGATTTTTACCTTTTCTCATAGAGGCTTATTTTGGAGAAATAACTTATAAACACTTTTCATAATTGTTAGTACAATTTTAATCTATTAAAGACATAATTTTTAAAACCACTTAAATTATATTTTTAAATCATGATTTGTTATTTCTAATCTAGAAACCAATATTTCCATTCTTTGAACTTTTTTTTCAAATATATTTACTATTTTTAAAAATGATTGTAATTCTTATTTTAAGGACATGTATTGTCTTTTTATATTCTTAAAATATCACATTTTAAAGATGTGTTATTTACATTATATGTTTGTTTTGCCTGGTGACATCTTAAATGTACTATTTTACTTTTAAAATAATCAAATATTTATACTCTTTTAACATTTTAAAATATTGAATATACTCGAACTCTGGAGCTTTTTGAAATACTCGACTTGAGTTTGATTTAAAGAAAAAACCCAAGCTCGCAGACCCCTAGTAAATACTTGTTGGAAAGGTACCTTGTCTTATGTTCTGGTAAATAATGTTTATAAAACCATCAATATAATGGATGATTCACTTTTTTCCTCCCTGTTGCAAAATTCTGGGAAACAGCTTCTATACACTCAGAATATGGCATGTGTGGCCCAAACATTATTCAGATCTGATCAACTGATGTCAGGTGGAAGGAATTTTAGTGTAATATTTGGGATTTATTAACTACTTTGATAGTAATAAACTAGAGCCCTAGGTAGTGGCGCACACAGTTATTTTTTTGGGTAAACAGAGGGAGCATATAATGTATTGAAGCTAATAGTGCTCTGCCTTTTACCAATTTGGTATTTTAGGGGCACTTTCATTGTGTGTAACAGTACACTTGAATACAAAGTCTTAAGGCTAGTTTTAAAATGTAACCTATGCATTTGGTACTTGTTCTTCAGTGATTTATATATTAGTTGTACTTCATGTTTTAAGCTTTAAATTAAAATAATTTGTGATCTTACGAGAGAGGAGGGGGTAAGGTTAATGTCTCGCTTGACTTTTCTCCTGACTGCTGGGTGCACCACTGGCCTTAAATAAAATTATGGAGAACATTGGAAAGAGTAAAAAGATATCCACAATTTTATGAGCTCTTTAGTTAATTCTCTACTTTTCACAAAGATATATATGGAGAAGAAAAAAAATTCTCAATATATGAAGTTACTGCTCTTAAACTTGTGGAAAAGGTATTTTAGAACTCTAAATAATAATTTGTCTTTATTAAAATCAATATAACCTGTTTTAATATTGGACTCACTTCTTTGATGCATTCTTTATCTGATTTTGTATTGAACAACATTGCACTAGTTTAAAAATGACATTTATCTGCGTCTGTGAATGTTTTAAAACTAAAAGTAGTCAGTCATATTGTTTTTTTTTAATGAAAATGCTATGAACAAAAAACTGTAAAATGTATACAATTAATATTATATTCTTGGTTATATTTCAACCAGATGAGGTGTCTTCGTGAGGGGCTGGTGTATTTGCAGCATCACATAAACTCACGTTTTAAGTGTAAAAATTAAGAAATGGCCTTGGCTATGGAACAAAAATTCATAAATAGCTCATTGGTAGGTGTGTCACCCCATAAAGCTAGAAGAGTCCTTGGTTCAAATTAAGTGTTCATTGATCGTTTTCATGATATAATTAATTATAAAAACCACCAAGTGATATCAAATCTTGCTGCAAGAATCCAAGCTACTTCCTCGTGTGTGTTTATATCAAGCTAAGTGAAGAGGAACTATGCCGGCCGGCTCATCTGATAAAAATTATATTTAATGAACATTTGAAAAATGAAAGAACAAAACAAATCATTCTTTTCAATACTTTTCATTGGAATAAAATTCAACATTAAAAAAAAAATACTATATATTTGGCACGCCTACAATATTAGGAAATAGAACTTTCTGATTATATTGGACTAAAATTTGCTATCTAGACCCTTGATATGAATGAGCAGGGCTCTAAAACGCTTCACCACAGCAAGGCAAACAGCCGATATATAGATAATTAAATGTGTCTTTATTTGTTAACCTCTCCTATAAACTTGGTTGATTAACAAACTTGGGTATTGTAGAATGGAGTGACATTCAGTTGCCTGATATTTGGTTTGATTTTTTTCGTTGCAAGTATTCTCTTGAAACTATACCAACAAATTAAATTGACTAAAGCACAGGAAAGACATATTTTCTGTTGTGAGGGGATAACTGAGACAAACATTCAGCCATATCTATGGTAATAAATGTTGAAACAATATTGGGAGAACTATCTGGTAAATTAGTATATTGTGTTTGTCCGTTGGTTAAAAGTTGCTAAATTTAATCTAAGTGCAATGGCATTTAAACATTTAGTGATTTAAGTAAGGTTAACACACTGACTGCACCACCTGTGCTCCTATCACCTATGCTCCTACTCTGAACATGCTCTGAATGCTAACGACATGGCTTGCACACAGTCCATACCAACATATACTGAATTTAAGATGGCATCTTGCGCAAAAATTGATTTACAAACTATACATAAATTCCCTGAATGCCATTATAAAATATAGTGTCTAAAAATACTCACCCTATTTTGATAGCTATTTTAACCATTTATTTTTATGAAAATTCTGAACTGTAATGTAAGCACTAAAAAACTTTAAATTTTGAGTTGTGTAAATTAATTTTTTCTCAAATATGTGTCATTTTATGCACAAATCCAAATCTTTGAAAACATGATAAGCTTAAGAGGTTTACTTTATCATATTGGCATGATTCTTAATTTGTTTATTTAGTTCTTTAGTTGTTATAAAAAATCGAAATTGTGACTAAATGATAAAAAAATAGTTATTGCCTAATGGCTTGGAAATATATAGTAAGGCAGTATAAAACACTGTACAATAATGTAAAGTGATAGTGTAAGAAACCAACCTGAAAGTATAGTTAAGTTAGGCCTAGATAGGAACAAACACACGGCCCCCGCCAGAAACTTTCACCTAAGTCTATAATACTGCTTCCCACTGATAAACCTCTAACTCCTACTCCTACTCTACCCTCTTTCCAAAATTCACAAAGGAATCCTCCCGCCTCCAGGATGTCCCATTATCTCTGGATGTGGTTCCCCTACAGAAAGAATATCTGCCTTCTCTCACCTGCAACCCTTAGTAAAAGAACTGGCATCTTACACTCAAGACACCAAACATTTCATAAACCGTCTGCACCAAATTGGGGAACTACTCCCTGAATCCTTAGTTACATTTGATGTTACCGCTCTATACACCACCATTCCCTATATTCTAGGCCAAGCTGCAATGGAACATGTTTTAAATCTCAGACCACAAAATTCCACACTTTCACTTATTTCCTGCTTGAATTAGTCAGAATCATTCTGGAAAAGAACCGTTTCCGTTTCCTCAACAAACATCTGCAGATCAAGGGCACGGCTATGGGTACTCACATCCCCGCCCTCCCCTTTCCCCCTCCCCCACCTTATGCCAATCTTTTTATGGGATGACTGGAAGAACGTTTCCTACGTTCCAGACTCATCAAACCACTAGTATGGTCCCAGTACATTAACAATATTTTTTATGATTTAGACATATTCGAGAGAGCTGCTCAACAACTTTCTAGAAGATCTTAACAATTTCATTATTCTCAAATTCGCCCACAATATCTCACTACAGCATGTCACCTTTTTGTATGTTGATGTATTCAATGAGAACAATGATATTCGCACAACAGTTCACATAAAACCTACAAACCGCCAACAAAATCTTCACTACCGTAACAGCCACCCTTCTTACACTAAGAAGTTTATCCACTACAGCCTGACCATTAAGGCCAAACATATATTCTGAAAATGATATCTAGATGGAGTAATTCCCACTATTAAGCATAAATAATAGCTCTGGCTATTAATTCCAAACATATATGTTCAGACACTCCTGACCTCACTCAGTATTGCAATAACCTTTCCTCAGCTTTTCAAGAACGAGGGTACCCTTCAAATCTCATTGATACTCATATGTCCAAAGCCGTCTCAAATGATTTTACAAATCACAGAAAAACTTCTGATGGCATTCCTTTCACCACCAAATACCATCCGGGACTGCAAAGAACTAACACTATCCTCAAGAATGGCTACAACTTTATAATTTCTTCCACTCAAGACACAAAACCTTCTCAGCTCTCCCCCAAGAATCTCTTTCAAACGGCCACCTAACCTTCACAACCTTCTAGTACACCCAAAATTGCCCGACCCCAACAAAACTTGCACCTCAATCAACACAGCAAAAGGTTCACACCCGTGTATGAAACAAAGTGCTAACACCTGCAAGATCCAATAGTAAGATCACAAAGAAGCAATACTCCATCCAAGGCCATTATGACTGCAACAATCCATCTTAATCTACCAACTTAAATGTAATTTTTGTGAGGCCAAATACATTGGGCTCACAACAGGACCTCAGAGAATATGCAAGAACAGTAACTGTTTTGATACCAAGCACAAAAATCTAGATAAACCAGTTCTTTCCCATACTTATACCCACAATTGAGGACTGTGACTCCTGTTACACCACCAGAGTATTCCCTATAGCCACTTGCAATAACGCTCAGCTCAGGCAATGGGAACTTGCACATCAATGGATAACCAAATCCAGACTAGCCCCTGGTTTAAATCTTTGGGGAAAAAAATACAAGTATATTCTGTGTTAGTTTTATAGATGTGTTTGAATATTAATTTTTCACCGAGCTATCTATCTCTTTAAGAAGCATGTAGTTCAATATAATATAATATCTTTGTGTTTTGTGTGTCTAATATTTGTGTCATATGAAAAAGGAATATTTCCGAAAAATTAAAACATTGAGTGTGTTTGTTCCTATTTAAGCCTAACCTCACTATCCTTTCAGGTTGGCTTCCTTCACTATCACTTACTTTACATTATTGTACAGTGTTTCTACAGTGTCTTATATATAAATTTAAAAAAAATTCAAATTAAATTTATCTAAGTGGTAAATTAGTGGTCAGGGGTCTGTTCTATCCTTGAATTATGTTAGACGAAACTACTCTCTCTAAATAATCTCATTCATAATTTGGAGAAAAGATATATTTTTATTATTATTTTTATTTAATCTCAAATATTCTTAAGGATTTGAATGAAACTACTAAACCTTACTAAAATTATTTCTTTGTTTCTTCAAAATTACAGATATTAAAGAAATGAACCACTTGTGTTTGCTAACCTGTAAGGAAGGGCAAATTGTTAAATGGTGTTGGTTGGATATCTACCTCGGGGAAATAAATGTTTAGCCCAGAAAGCTAGGGAGTGTGTTAAGGAACTTTACAATCTTCTTTGGTTTACCACTTTTAAACTAAAGTGTGCACAACACTTGGTATTTGTTGTTAAACTCGATTCAATGGAATTTAGGTTAGTGGAAAAGACCACATGCTTTGTCTGTGTTTATGATTGAAGATTCAAATACTATGCTGCACTAATCATCAAAGTAAAAACATTTAATTATTGTACTGATGTTTAAAATGTATATTCGGGCAATATTTATAATCTTTCCATTAACTAATGCCTAGTTATAGACACAGGAAGTTTTCAAAGTTTTAAAAAGTTGTGGGGTTGCCAAATTTACAGCTTGGTCAATTTGAAAGTGATGAATTATCAACTGATTCCAGCATGTGGCTGAGTCAGTTTAATAAAATGTCTCCCATCTTCATCTTGCTTTCCACCTTTAATTACTTTCATTCTTCTCCTTGGATAAATATTTATCTGACATAAGAGTCCTATATAACCAAACAACAATATTTAGTAATCACATAACTAGTAGCCTTTTATTGGTTTATGAATTTAGAGGACAATGTTCTGTAAATATGGTGACCTGGCGGTCTAGAGGGTAAGGCGGAGGGTTCGGGGTTCAATCCTCGGTCCCGGCACCGATTTATCTGATTGCCAAACCCTTCCTTCACCTTTGACAAGACGTGTATTAATCACAACATGTGAATGTGAGGAATGCCAGGCCTCCACCGTGGTTTGGATTCCACGTTAAACTGTAGGTCCTCCATTTCATCTCACATCACCCTACCATTACACACTAGCGTGTGTTTAACCCGAATGGGTAGTAAGACGCGATGCTAATAATAATAATAATACTTTAAATATGTCATTATCATACTTATTGTTTATAGTTAAAAAAATAATAAGTACCCTGATTTGGATTTAATAAACTTTTACTTGCACTTTTAAAATAAAATATTTTCCACTTTCATAAGCCTACATATATTTTTAATAAAATTCACTCACTATTCGGGTATATTAAAATAGCCAACCTATGTTGTTTATTTCATTCTATACAATATAAAATTAAGTGGTATATTTTTCGAATAGTTAATTATTTTATGGTTTTAGAATTTTGTACTTAGTCACACTGTAACAAACAAATATGAGAACTTATTATTTTCAATTTTTAATATCTCTAATGTGCTTATATAAAACCTTGGGAGTTTCTGAAAAGATTTTATACCCTGGCTAGTTGTTGGCAAAGACTTAATCAATTCTTGGTTGGATTGGGGCTTCACTAGTGCAAAAATGATTTGTACGCCAACTGCAATCTATCTTGAGGAAATTACCTTGGTTAGTGATTTCATACAAACCATATTCAGTTGTGTTCATGAGCATGATTTTATAAATAAATTAAAAATCTTTTAATGTTAATATAATACATTTTAATTTATTATATCATACACTTTAATATCTTGTTGCCACAACCTCGAAACAAAAAAAAAAAGTTTTACTATTTTTTTTGTTCTATAAATTAGTTTTGATAAAACCAATTATACAGTTATCTAATACTCTTATTAGAAGTGTTATTTAACACTTTTGATAATATAAAGTAGTAAGAAAATAATTATTATTTCCACATAGGTTAATATTAGTAACTTTCAACCAATGTTTGCTATAATAAATTACCGCTAGCTGTTGTTAGTTATCACTTCCCTACGCTGGATAGACTTTACACGTGTGGCCATGGACACTAGGAAGCCAATTTGGCTTGAATTCATTAAATAATACTTTTAAAACTTAACCATCTAGATAAATATCAAATAGCTATTTAAATTTATGAAATATCTATAAGAAAAACCTCTTCACTTTTTGATGTACATTTTTTAGAGTTTCACTATTTTATGAATCTGAATCTTAGAAAATATGAACACAAGAGGGAATATAAATATAATAGAATAGAAAAATCAAATAGTAACTAAATTTTAACATTTTTTCTTATAATACATTCATTTTAACATTCATACATTCAGTTTAGTGTTAAAATTACTAATCTTGGCCCTGGTTCTTAGTTAATCCTATAATTATGATAAGTTCTGAACCATCAATAAGCAACATTAGAGTTTTAAAACAACTTGAGAGATGAAAAAAAAATTCAATTATCCTAAAGGATTCGAGGGCCCATCCCTAATTTTGTTATATATAACTCTTTCTATCCATCTTTCCAGTACCTTCTAAATCTAATAAAAATGTTAAAATGAGTCTTTATCTTTGAAATTACAATTTTATTCATATGTTTGCAATAAAAAGATCTTAATAAGCCAACTACACATTTCACAAACATCCATACAAGCATAAAGAAGAGTAAACAATGAGTCATCCATCACCAGACACACAATACAACACAGAAATAGCCTTATACAGCAAGCTTGGCAATTCAAACCCAAACTTTTATTAAAGGCTCAATCTCAAAATTTGAATACTTTAAAACCCTTAATTATAATATGTAAAACATTGAGATAGACTTCTTACTTTTCTTATGAAAACTTCAAGTGTCTACTAATGGGATTCTCAAATAATCTTAGGTTTTCCTATATAATGTAAGCTACTCACTCTGTGTATTTCTATGTCAGAGAAGTAATCTATTAAACAACCCAGATTTTTCAGGGTGTTAAACCCAGCAATGTGAATAGAGCTTAAATCAGGCAACACATGAATTGAAACATTTCATATTTTAGTGTTAAATTTAATCCCTAAATGATAATTATGTTGTTAAATTTGACATTAGAAAGTGAGAAGTAGATTAAAACATGTTAAATCATACTGCTCCATTTTTGGAGTACAATCTTTGCTACAGTACTTAATTAATGTGATGGTCTATTATTGATTCACCCTAAGCTGAAACCTGATGTAAATAAAACCACGTGGAAGTCTATGCTCTGATTTGCTATTGAACGGACTTCAATGGTATCCTTTCACTAAATAGTCCCTCTTTTGTTTTGTATTAAACTTGTTTTAAAATAATACTATAAAATTATTACAACTAAAATCATCCCTTCATTTGATTTAGAAATTATACTTTAAGCTTTGCAAGTTCTATTTGAGTACCAACAAACTACTGACTCAGTGTTGAGAGACCCCATGATACAGTTCTTATCATGTGTTAACATCAAGTCAGTAACGGTCAGTCGACAGTTCATCTCGGTGGTGTTAAGTGACGATTGTGAGTGTTGAGTGCTTCCCATCTATTTATGGCATCTTCTGAGTCTGGCCTTAGTTTTGCTAAACATAAGACAGGAAATTTAAAAGTATTAAAAGACACAAAAATTCATAGTGACCTACTTTACTATGATACTGACTATGGTCGCGCCTGTTTAAAATATTGCACTTGTGTTCCACCAATCGTGTAGGTCCTTCAAGTAGTGATATGGGAATGTTTGTTTACCTCCTGTTTCAGGTTAGGGTGAACCAATAATAAGTAGTATGCTTATTTCATTAAAAATACAGGAAATATATTGTCTAAAAATATAATGGAATTTTCAAACATATTTGCATTAACATCTTGGATAAATAATCGAAATATACAATTTGTTAAAATTATATATAAACATAAAAATATCATTTATTTGCACATTTGTAAAATATGAATTTATTTTGATAGTAATTTAAATACAAAACACTTCAGTGACTGGTTTAAGGTATCACTGTCACAATATACTGGCAGTCTATGATGGGTAGATCGGGGTTCGAATCTTGATCAGGTGTACTCTGAGACAGTTTTCCACTCTCAATCCACCCAAATGTGGGCACACTTCCTCTAAATTCAACCTTCCTCATCACTAACACATTAGTGTATTTAGTATGTATACATGTAACCCTGACAGTAAGACGTGGTACTAAAAGAAAAATTAGAATTTTTTTGTAAATAAGACATCTTGAAACATTTTGATTTTCTTTAAAGTATTAAGATGAAGTTAAAAATAAAAATATGTGAATGTGAAGAAAATACAAAATTTTAAATTAAAGACTAGGTTATGAGAATCTTATTCAAAACTAGTAAATGGAAGCAGTGTGGCAAAGCTAACTACTCGTGAAAAGTATGCATCTTGAAAAAGGATGCAATACAATCATATTAAATATGATCTTATTGCATTTTTTTAAAGTAAATTTTCCATCATATGTGTAAGCGTTAATGTTAAAAATTTACAAGATCAGTAAGGTAAGATTTCAAAAATTGTGCAAGTTTTAATTGATTTTACTAAAGAAAATGTTAAAGTATATATAGCAAGCGCTCTTAAGAGCCACTGCACGAGTTAATCAGGAAAATTAAAGTTAGGCATCACTATCTCAGAATTTAATCAATATTGGTATGTATATTGTGCTACACAAAAAAACTGAATATGGTGGGCTGAATGAATTTATTTTGGGTTAAAAATTAAGCTGGGTAAAAGTACCCCTTTGAGGGACATATATATGAATTGTCTTATATTCTACTGATCTTTATGCTTCTCACCATAGTTCTGAAGAGATGAAATACATGTTTTTCACTTTTAATTTTAAGTTGTTATTTTTTAATTCTACTTCTTAAGTGGTGCCATGTAAATTTCTGCCCCCCAAAAAAATTGTATGAGCATTGCATTGACTGAATGGGGTATCATTGTTTGTTCAGGTAATCAGCCGCTCAGAATAAGCCTGGGAAAAGGAGTCGCTGCCCATTTTCTAAAAAATGTTGAATAGAACAGCTTTGAGGCGCTATAGGAAGTTTATATACATCATGGTCTTACTAATCCGAACTTGTGCTAGGCCGAAAGACATGGTAATCCAAACCTCACTCAAGTTCACAACAGTGTTTTTACATTAATTTACTGTGCAATGTTGAACAAAATAAAATAACCTGTTAAGCCTAAAACAGAAATGTGTGATTTTAGACAGTTTTTAGAAAGAGATATTAGTAAAACTAGCTATACAGATATACTGGGTATACATACCATTTTTTATCTAAAAAAAACTCTGCAATGCAAAGATAGATGTATTTCAAAATCAAATTAATAAAACATAGGCCTACTATAAGAATCAATTTATGAAAAATAATACATCAATAAATTATTAGATAATGATGGTACCTATACAATTTGTTTTCCATTATCCCTTGATAATCCAAATGCCCTTGACACTTTTAGGTTCAGATTTGACTAGCAAGACCGTGCTGTATATAGAAATGTAGCACTAATATTGTTGGTCCTAGTGCCAACAAAAATAGTTTCTATACTTGTGTCTTATTATCGACAAAAAAACCTTTTTTCATTGACGTTTTAGAACATAAGACCAAAAATTTTTTTTTATAAGTTTGGACTTTCTCAATGTGCAAGTGTGTTTACATTTGTGTTTGTTTTTTCACTTCAGAGCCAGCTATGATAGAAACAAAAATCAGTAGAAAACAAGACAATTATGTCACTCAAAGCAGTACTTTTTACTCCACACAATTTAAAAAATGAGTTGCAGCCCAAAATATTTGATTATTTCTTTCCTTTTCTAGCATAACATGTTTCAGTAATTTAACCTGTGCAGGGTAGAACTTTAAATGGAATAATTTTCACTGTTCGATTTTATGGCAAGTACTCCAAATATTCTTAAAGGTGTTTTAAGTGTATCAGGAGCATATTTTGGTTTGTTGCAAGGGCAAACAAGGTTTGACAGAACGGAGGTAGTAAACTGTTCTCTCCGCCTCATTCCCTTTGACCACACACATTATTAATTTACTAGTACAATCCTAACTGGAGCCGCTCCTGAAACATACCAACAATTAAGTAGGTATTTCGAAACAAAACCGAATGAAGTTTTATAAATTAGCTTTCACTGTATTGACTTTAGTCTTCGATCTTTTTGGGTTAATCAAATATACTACTCAAAAAATTAACAAAAAATAATATTTCAACACAAACCAATGGTCAGATATAATTAATTTTTGTGGATTTTTAAAGATTTTCACTTAGCATTATTTTGTATTTAAATGCCAACTTTGAGAAGGTCATAGATTATTTATAGCATTTAAAATATCTTGTCTAATGGAGTATTTATGTAAACAAAATATGTATTTGTGTTAACCATCTCGGGAAGAATCGCCTGTTTTACCTTAGCTGGGAGACACTTTTGTCGAACTCTGGTGATGATCGAGGGAGGCTTCTTATGCACCAGCAAAAATAGCACTGTTGTGATAGTGGCTATGTATAATGTTGATATGCTGAATAGCATAGTTACATTGATTTTAAATAAAATACATATATTCATTGTAATTTTCGATTGTAATCACCAAACATTGTAAATCAGTATTACTGAAATAAACCAGAGTAAATGTTTATTAGAAAAACTCAATTGTATAATTAACTTCTATGTTTGGATACTACTTTGTTTACTTCAGTCTGAAAAATGTAATATTGGAGAATTTTGAGTGAAACTGTTAAAATAATTAGCATTATCTAGTATTAGTTCATTTGATAACTTTTATCAATTTTTTTAATCAAAAAACATATTACTCATATCCAATGTTCATAATTATGTCAGTTTGAATGTGTTGTGAAATATCATGTGCACTCACTTCAAATAACCAATCTCGGAAAAATCGATAAATCCATGATGTGTACTATTTTTGTGATACTTGGTTGTCAAAAGGACACTGCCAACATTTAAAGAATGTTTGAAGACTAAACAAGTGACAACTTGGAACATTGCCCCATTTTTGTTTATCAAAGGCAAAAGTGAAAGATTAGCAATACCGGTATGTTAGATTCTTCCCTCGATATGCTTATTACTTTTAAGATAGATTTGTATTGATCTTGCAATGTTTGCATAATTTAAGAATAAATCTTTTCTGTACATACATTACATGAATGTGTTTTTATTTATAAAGGTATAAAGTACTTCCTTTTAATGTTTTATATTTACATATTGCAAAGTCAAAGTGCAATAATAATTTTCATTTCTAGTTTAAGTTTTCTACCTAAAGTGATCAAAATGTAGGGGTCTGCATGTACTCACATTTTGAGCATCAGCCTGTGCACTTGAGCCTGTTTTCTATGACATATTGAATATGTAGAGATTAATGACTGATTGTTTAGGTACTCCTCTCTTTACTTGTGAGGATGTTGTCAGGCCCTGTGAGAGGGGGGGTTAGGAGGGTACATCGTTCCCAGGCCCAAGGGTCTAAAAAGGGCCTGTGAATTTCCTGGGTTCTCAGGAAATGTTTGCATATATTGAAGACTAGTAACGGTCATAATTCCACTACTAGTAGGCTTACTATAACTAAATTATTAGTAGCTGTTAGTGTAATTTTAAAACAATTCATTTATTGAATTCAAGCTCGGTTCAACTCTGAATGAAAACTTGAGCTCACAGATCCTTATAAATGGATCCATAATTTGTGTTGTTTATTTAAAACGCTGGGCCTCGTGTTTTCAACTAAATGTGCAGGCTCTGCTTTATAATTTTATTTTTACTCAATCCAAGACTCTCTTCTATTCCTTTTTTATATTTCATTGAAAAGTATTTAATAAGCTCACAAAATTAGGCAATGATGTTTGTTTATATATATATATATATATATGAGGGGGAAAGGTGGAGGTGATACAAGTGTATGCATCACAAGTGGGGTGCCCAGCAGAAGAAGAAAAAGGCATATGGGAAATGAATGGCAGTTATTAATGAGGAATCTTAAACGAAAAAGTAGGAAAAGAAAGAGGAGGCTTTGAAGACGTGTTAGGGAACGAAGGTTGGGGAGAGAAAAAAAGAGTATGGTAGAAAACTGTTGGAGCTATGTGCAAGAAATAAAATGAAAGTGTCAAATAGCTGGTATAAGAAGGAAAGAGAAAGCCATAAAATCACTATATACAGCTGGGCTGAGGAGCAAAAGTTGGTGATAGATTACTTCCTCTTGGGTGAAGAAATAAAAAGGTAGACTCTAAACATAGAGGTAATACCAAGTGTGTCCTTAGATAGTGACCAAAGGCCGCTGGTGGCAGATGTAAAGGAATGGGAATGTAGGAGAAAAGTAACAAAACAATAAGGAAGAATAAGGGCGGGTGTGGAGGCAGAAAATTAAGAGGAAAAAGAGATGTACCTAAAGGGCCCCACACATGATCAGTCCAGCAATACTTGGCGGCAGACTAATATACTGTTGATTTGAACTGATTTCCCATCCGCTTTCCCTACACACATCAATTCGGCTTGATAGCACTTAACAGTCCAAAATGCACTCTGATGGAAATCCTTCAGTCCGTCAGTTTTGACTGCTCAGTCCACTGTCCTTGCATACACACAACAGTTCCGACTTACCATGTATGAGGCCCTTTAAAAAGGCAAGAAGCCTAATGCCCAAAGATGAGATGGAATGGGAAAGGTTTAAGAAAAGTTTGTTGGGAGGTGCAGAGGAGATATGTGGGAAGACAAGTGATTAGAAGAAGCAGGAGATGACACCATGGTAGAACGACAGGGTGAAGGAAGCGATGGCGAAGAAGAATAAAGCATTCAGAAGGAGTTTTAAGAATAGAAATGAAAGAAAAATATAGGAAAAAGAAGAAAAGATCGAAGCAAGTGGTACGGGAAGCCAGAAAGGATTGGCTATAAAAATGGACAGAAATGCTGGAAAAGGATGTGAAAGGAAGTAAGAAGATGTTATTTAGCAAAATAGGAGACAAAAGGCAAGAAGTTAGAATAATGGATAGAGAAGGAAGACAGTAAAAGAAGGAAAGGAACTCAGGATGAGATATTTTGAAAAAATGTTCAACCCCAAAGTGGAAAGGAATGCTAGTGAAACAGAGGTGCATAAAGAATTAGCAAAAGAGGAGAAAATGAGTCCTACATGAAAAGAGGTGGAGGCTGGATTAAAAAGGATGAAACAAGGAAAAGCACCAGGTGTGGAAAGACAGTGGAAATGAAAATAGCTGCAGGAGAAACAGGCATAGGAATGTTTATATGGAGTGCTGAAAGTGATATGGAAGGAGAACAAGGTACTGGAAGAAGGGAACTATAGTACCAATTATCAAGAAAGACAGGAAGATGTGTATGAATTATAGGCGAATCACACTGATATGCCACTGTAAAAAAAATTATAAGAAGATACTAGAAAAGAGAATAAGAAAATGTAAGGAAGGTGGAGAAAGGAACAGCACAAATTTGGATTTAGGGAACATAGGTCTACTATAGACTTGATCTTCGCCATACAACAGCTGATGGAAAGAAGGTACGAATTTGGGAATAACTTGGTAATGGTATTTATGGATATGAAGTAGTCATACGATAGTGTGGATATAAATAAAGTTTGGTAAGCAATGGAGGAGGCTGAAGTGGAAAGAGGAGTTGTAATTAGAGTGAAGAGCATGTATGAGAAGATAACATAAGTTATGTCAAGACAGAGAAGGGGATGGCAGAGTGGTTTGAAATAAAAAATTGAGTGAAGCAGTGGAATGATCTCTCATCACAACTATTTGTAATGGTACCAGCCTCAGTCGTGTAGCTATCGGGTGATCTCCATGCAAATGCGGGTTCACTTCCTCTATATTCAACCTTCTCAATTCCTAACCCATTAGAGTAAATAGTACTTAAGCATAACCCGAATGGGTAGTGAGACGCAGTGCTAAGTATTATTATTATTAATATTTGTAATGGTAATGGAAATAGTCATGAATAAAGTGGCAAGGGAATTTGGGAAGGAAAGAATGAAAGGCATGAGGAATAGTTACAGGAATGGAATTAGGATGTGAAAGAGTGTGGAATGAAACTTTGCATGGCAAAGTGGGAATTGATGGTAACTACAAGGAAGAGGATAAGTCCTAGTATAGCTATAAAGTTGGATGGAGGAGAGCTGAGAAAAGTACAGAACGTAAAATATCTTGGAAGCATGTGAGGCGAAAGGTGAAAGTAGAGGATCTAATGAGACGGCAGTGGAGGAAGTTCTAAATATGTGTAAGAGACCTGCTATGGAGAAAAGAAGTGCTCTTGAAGTGTAAGGAAATGATGTATGTACATTGTACCCATTGTCACAAATGTAGCAGAAATATGGACAATGACTGTAAGCGAGACTAGGAAAGTGGATGCCATGGAAATGAAGTTTGTAAGCTGTCACAAGAATAAACAGGATAAGGAATGAAGTTATCCGAGAAAGAGTGGGAGTACAGGGAATATATGAGATAGTAGAGAAATCAAGACTGAGATGGTATGGGCATAAGGATGAAAAAGGAGAGAAAATAATAATGCAATCTTTCTGTCTCTTTAACATGGTTTCATGTTGACAATTTTGTTTTACAAACACTGTAAATGGAAAATTGCAGTGTGTCTACGTCATTGTTACACTCTTAAAGCTGGTCTGTTAAAGCTTACTTTTAACACTTCAGTGCTGTAGTCGAGGGAGAGGAGGCAAAGTATGATTTAAGTAATAAGACACTTTTATAAAATACAATAATATTCTATTGCAGTCAACAGTGATAACATTTTACTATTTTATTAGTATTATTTTATAAGTATTAATAAATAACACAGGCCTGCAAAATTTGGGTTGTTGAAAATTTTTGGTGTGCTGATTTCAAAAATGATCTCCGATTTTCTCTATCACGTAAGGATTTTTCACAAATTGGATATCAAAATATAGAAAAAGGGCTCAGTTTATGTATAATGGTTAAAACTTATTTATTAAAAAAAATTAAATTATAGTTTTATTTACAAAAAAAATAAAGCTAAGCCATTCTCAACACTTACCAAGACTTACAAGTCCTTATACTGCCTTTTTCTTTTATCCTCAAAGCTCCTTTTTGAGCTTTTTCTCTTGTAGACAGCTTTCGGCTCTTCTCTGTACAGCATCCAACAGTAGTCTGCCATCATGTTGATGTTCCATCTGCCTTGGTATCTGCGTTCCATCTCCTTGATGTCTTGATGGAATCTTTCCCCTTGCTCTTCACTCAAAGCACCAAGATTTTCGGGAAAGTAGTCCAAATGGGAATTCAGGAAGTGCACTTTCAAGCTCATCGAACAACCCAAGTCCTTGAATTTGATGAGCATGTTTTCCACTATGAACTTGAAGTTGGGGTCCTTATTTTTTCCAAGAAATTTCGTTACAACTTCTCTGAAAGCTTTCCAGGCATCTTTTTCAAAAACTTCCATTTTTGTTTCAAAGACTTCGTCTTTCAGAAGTTTCCGGATATCTGGACCAACAAAAACACCTTCTTTCAGTTTCGCTTCTGACAGTCCAGAAAACTTGTTACACAAGTATTTAAAACACTCTCCTTCTTTTGAGAGAGCCTTTACAAACTGCTTCATTAAACCAAGCTTGATATGAAGAGGAGGCAGGAGGACTTTTCTTGGATCAACCAAGGTTTCCCTTACTACATTTTTGCTTCCAGGTTCTAATGTAGCCCTACATGGCCAGTCCTTTTTAACCCAGTGCTGCCTTCTATCCCGGCTATCCCATTCACACAAGAAGCAGGGGTACTTAGTGTAACCTCCCTGCTGCCCAAGAAGCATGGAAAGTACTTTAAGATCACCACATATAGTCCATCCATGATCATTGTAATTCAGTTTGGTGAGAATTAAGGCTAAATTCTCGTAGCATTCTTTCAAGTACACAGAATGCCCTACTGGTACGGAAGCATATTTGTTACCATTGTGGAGAAGCACTGCTTTGAGGCTTCTTTTTGACGAGTCAATAAAGAGCCTCCACTCGTTTACGTCATACTGTATGTTAAACCTCACCATCAATCCAGGGACATTGCTACAATAAACCAGGTCACCATCTTGAGAAAAGTATGGAATAAAATATTTTTCTCTGTTTCTGAACCATGAGAAAGAGGTACCTGGAGCCAATAAGTTCTTTTCCTTTAGCCTTGATCCTAACAGTTCTGAAGAATCTTTAGGAAGACCCAAGTCTCTGACTAAATCGTTCAATTCAATCTGTGAAAAAAGTTTGGGCTTGCTGCTCTCTGAAACATCTTGAAATTCTTCATCAAAATCATGGGCCTCCTTATCAGAGTCATCGGGAATCTCCTCTAGTTTATCTAGAGATGTAGGTATGGGTATTCCTGGGCCATGAGGTACAGGACGCATAGCCGACGGAAGGTTTGGATATAAAATGTCTTTCTTATTTTTTAAATTGAACCCCTTAACGTTACACGAACAAAAGTAGCAGTCATCACTGTGATTTTGGGGTTCCCTCCAGATCATTGGGACCCCAAAACGAAAAGATTGTTTCTTACCTTTTGACCACTGTCTGAGTTCTTCTACACATATAGAGCACACTTTATGTGGGGCCCACGACTTATCCTGGTCACAAAGTTTCACACCGAAATATGCATAGTACACTTTTTCAACAAAATCTGTAATGTTTCTTTGTTGTTTCTTTACTACAAAGTCCCCACAAATGTAACAAAAACTGTTAGCTGAATTAATACAAGATCTTGAAGCCATTTATCACACTTAAAATCAGATTAAAACCACAAATAAAACTCAACAGCTGATGGAAAAAAACTTGAGCAGTGATTTTACACTGTATGTGACAACCTTGTCTCTCAAAGATTGAGTTGAAACTGAGCAAACATTCAAAGAAATGAAATGAAAGAATGTGGGGAGGGGAAAACAAAAAGGAAGTGAATCATCACTTTTATCCCTTAGTCTTAATATGAAGAGGGGAAAACCAAATGAAGTGAATCATCACGTTATCTTAATCACTGTCTTAAGAAACTCAGTAAACATGTTTCTAAAATTCTCTTTATGACTCATGGCACTGCCACTCATTGTTCCCAAATAACCCCCCCTTCCATCCCTCCTTCCCCTCTCTATTTGAAACCTCTTTATTATAATACACCTTGATCAGATGAAGGCTAAATTTTTTTTTTTAAGATATGAAATTTTTTGCTTAGAAGCTTAATACACAATAAGGGTTGAATATTAAAATCTAAAATTTGAGTTTGTCAAAAACTGTTACGTGATGGAATTTTTTTACTATTTTTACTGAAATCAGCACCCAAAAATCTATAAGAATCAGTGTTTAGATTAAAAAATTGTTTTTCATTGCAGGCCTGTGTAATATATCAAAAGTAATAACTGCACATCACATGACTTGACATATTACTATGTGAACGTGGATAAAACAGTTCTTTTCTATCGCTCATATAAGGAAGGTCCTTCTTATGAAAATGGGATTGTATCTATAACAACTTTTTGTAGGCCTAATTGGAAAAACAATACAAGCTGTTATCTAACAGTACATTGCCTAAGCGTGAATGAAAACACCCACCAAATTTCTTTAAAACCATCTTATTAAAAATAATGTGGAAAGCTCATTTTTTAGAACATTTTCTTACATTGGACGTAGTTTACCAGTACTACACTTAACACTAACACTTAATTTAAAGAGAAGAGGATGAGGCTAAATTTGAATTACATACATCAGCATTGACAGTAATTGTGTATGGAAAACCATCCAGTGCACATGGTTGAGATTTAACTCCGAGTCAGATTCTCCCTCACTTTGCATACAACTTCTCTCGTTACTTTAATTATTTTCTTTATCGCCGTTTTTTACTAGTATTATTATTATAGTTTATAGGCCCATCAACACAGTGAGGTCATTAGGGCCTTGAACAATATAAAAAACAGTAAAATCCCCACAGGGGAGAGACATAATAATTCACCTGCATATGCAGGTGAAAACCAATATAAACGAACAATATGTGATATCTATATGTATAAAAAAGAATAGATCTCACTATGATAAAATATCCATAGGAGTGCTCAAATGAGCTCATAGTACAAATTGAGTGATACAACTGCTAAAAAAACCACAGGTGTATACACTACATTAAAAGTACATAACAAACGTGTTAAAATATAACACGTTAAAATAACAAAACATGTTAAAATATAACACGTTAAAAGGACAAAACATGTTAAAATAAAATAAATTAAAAGGACAAAACGAACATATTAAAATATACTACAAATGTTAAAAATGATCTCAATATGAGGTAAAAATCCAAATGAGCCACTTTATAAAAGTGACTCAAATGGCATCTAAAAGATTTGCCTGGCGTATAAAACGGAGTAAACATATGACTCCATTCGCACTGTCACATAGTAAAAAATGAAGGTCACCATTAAAATTAAGAGCCAGACGAATAGGGGCATACTTGCGACACTCTACCAGAATGTGGTACACACTAAGAGGAGCATCGCAAAGATCACACACTGGAGGTGGATCCCCTCTAAATAAAAACCCATGGGTCAGAAATGTATGTCTGATGTGGAATCTCATCACCATGACCTCTTCTCTTCTAGACTTTCGTATAGAAGAGGGCCATTGTGACACACCATCCTTGATGGACCGCAGCTTGTTCTGAGCAGGGGTTGAAACCCACAGCTCGTGCCAGGTGCATAAGACCCCACGCCGAACATAGCCCTTCAGGTCTAAAAACATGACACCTAAACCCGCCTCAGGAGACAGATGGACCGCCTCCTTGGCTGCCTGGTCCGCCAGTTCAGTTCCTGAAAGACCAGCATGACTAGGAATCCAGCAGAAGGCGAGCTGGGTGTTTAATAAATCAATATTTAAAATTTGTTCGTGTATCATTTGCACAAGTGGATTTCAGGAGTACAAAGTGGACAATGCCAAAAGAGCACTCATGGAGTCCATGCAGATGAGAACAAAACGGTAAAAATTTCGATAAACAAAACATAATGATTTAAAAATGGTGTATAGTTCTGCCGTAAAAACACTGGATTCACCATGTAAACCAAATTTAAAATTATTTTCCTCTACAACAAAGGAGCACCCCACAGAGGCCTCAGACTTTGAAACTTTGAACCATCCGTGTAGATGTGCTGAAACCCCTGAAAGCGAGTGGAGAGAAGCTCGTTAAAGGTCCTCTCGTATATAACATGTGGGGTGATTGCTTTAAGAAACTTGGCAAGATCAAAATGGCATTTCGGAAGGCGTATCATCCAGGGAGATTTTTTTTTACTAGTACCTGTTCAAGTTATATCCTTGTGGGTTAGGGATGAGGAAGGCTGACTCTTAAAAGAAGTGTACCCACATTTGTGGGGAGGGAAAGTGGATAGCCATTTAGGAAAATCCAGTCTCTTGCTAGAGTGACTCCTTAGAACATGCGGGCCACTAAAGTCGGTCTACTTTAATTTTGATTTTAAGATTATTCTGGGGCTGTAATATAACAGAAAAAAATTCACGGTTTTGGAATACCTAGGAACAATACTTATTCTAAATCAGGTTAAATGAGGCATGGGTGCAAAATATGTTCAGGGACCCAATATTCCCTCAGAACATAAAACTTATCCTACAAAACTTCCCCTAAAACCATAGTGCACAAAATAAAACAGTGTTGAACATTTTATGGAAACTGGCAGGATCAAGGATTATTACTTCATAGTTATTTGCTGCTCTAAAATTTTGCCTTAAACGCAAGTACTCAATTATTTGCTGCTGGAATATACCGCATGCACATATTTTTTACAATTTGAGGTTCTGTTATCCTTTGTGCTAGTATCTCCAAAACATGTTACATTTTACTTACTGATAATGTCTGCCACTGTTTTTTACAAGATGAAACTACCCTACCAGAATCTGCTAAAAAGTCGTGGCTTCTCCCTGCTCCAAATTTTCCAAGGAATGCTTTAATTTCCCCCAGACCTCTTCGCGCATTTTGACAATGTGCACCCCTGAGAGGAGGTATGTCATATAACTTTGTGTTGTAGGCAAATACATAACTTACTTGAGATACAATTGTAAATATTAATATATTGTGTCACCTTCTTCGGTGGCAGCATGGATTAAGGCATCACACTCTGAATAGACTAAACTACCAAAGACAGGAAGATTGGGGTTTGAATCCCAGTCAGGTGTAATGAGGGTCGTTTTTCTTAAATGGTTTTCCACTGTTACTCTCCATGCAATTGTGTGTGTACTTCCTCTAAATTCTACCTGCCTTATCCTTAATTCATTAGTGTAATAGTACATATGCTTATAACCTGAACAGGTAGTTAGACACAGTGCTAAAAAATATACATGTTCAATGGTGCACTAAAGAACTATTGCATTTTCTACTCTCCTTGGGTGGATCCAGGTCATTTTCATAGGGGAGTCATAATTCTAAATAACATAGTTACTTACAATGTTAAATTTCTGTTTAAAGCCATTTATTAGTTTCTCATTCATATTTAATCTTATGTATGTTTTAAACCGTGGTCATCCTCCCCAATTTTTTTTAAATCAGACAGTTTTTAAAAACCATTTGGAGTGGCCCTCCTTCAACAATTTTTTGAAAAATGGTTCATTCTAGAAGCTATGAGAATTCTTTGCCTTGATTTTTTTTAATTAGATTATTTTATAAGCCATTTAAAGTGTTCCTCAGCCAGAAATTTTTGAAATTTGGATGCCCCTCAATGCCATTTATAGTGATCCTCACCTTAATTTTTTATGATAATTAGATACCTATAGAAGATAATCTTTAAAGTGGTCTTCCCTCGACAAAATTTTGAAAATTGAATTATTTCAGAAACTAGGCTATTTGGGGTGGTGCTTGCCTGAAAATTCTTCAAAATGACATACATCTAGAAGATATTTGGAGTTGTCCTCCCCTAGACATTTTTGAAATTTGGATGACCTTGGAAGCTAATTAGAACTTTCATCCCCTGACTTTTTGTGCCAGTTAGATGCCTCTAGTCTAGTAGTTATTTTAAGCGGTCTTCTTCGGCAAATTTTTGACAAAAGAATGCATCTAGAAGTCATTTGGAGTTTGATTTAAGGCCATCTTTCAGCTTCATATTCGGTCATATCAGAGGATTTGAAATATATCTAGGGGGGTAATTTATTTCAGGGAGGGGCAAATTATTTCCAGGGGGTCATAGTCCCCCACAGTTTTGTCGCTCCTGCTGTCCACACATACTCTATATTTGGTATTCGTGGATAAACTGCTCTCAGGCGATTATTAGTCTTCTTTGATGTGTGGTAGTCTACCATCTTTATGCGGAGCGATGTTCGTTACTCACTATTCATGACAAATATTTGTACATGAAAACACTTGTGTGAGTCATATCGAACATTGATTAATCATGAACGAATAATGCATGTGTGGACCCGACTTAAGAGGTGTTTGTGTGTTAACAGATAAAAAAGCATATAGTTTATCTTTATTGTATTTTCTTTCTAAAATTTGAACTTTCGTTTTGTTTTTTGTATTAATTTTCTAACTTTCACAGGGGGGTAAACTGACCCTTTGACCCCCCTCCCCCTGAGTCTGTGCCTGCCTTCAGGATATCTGCATTTATTTATATTAATAGTTTTAGGGATGAGGAAGTTGGAATCTAGAGAAATTGTACCTACATTTTTTGTGGGGGGATTTTGGAAAACCGTTTGTATAAGTCAAGACAATATGGATGTTTAATCTGTGTTCCCACCAATGTGGGTAATATAATATCACTAAACCATTTGATAACCAACAAATGCTCAATTCATGAACTTGAATTCATATTTTCCTGTGCTGGCCATCTGAAACTTAAGCCATTTAACTAAAGTAAAACACTTTGAGAGGTGAATGAATGCACTAGTGATTTATCATGAGAAATGAGGAAAACATGCCTCCAGCATCAAAATGCACATTACTGTTAGAGTTCGGATCCAAATCTTGCACATTTAGTGATATAATGAAGATATTGGTTGTATATTGTCAAATGTGGGCCTGTGGATAGTAAAAACAAAGGAAGCTGGTTATGAATTCGATAAAACATTTAAATATACTACACAAAATTATGAGAGAAAATAGTGATTTTAATTTGCTTTGGATACAAATATAGGAGATTGTTTAACAAAAGCATCCAGTTTGTTTTTGAAAAGTTCACTTTTGATAGGTTTGTTGTTTTGCCACACAGGATTTTTCACCGCATATTCCACGTAGATCTGACTGTAAATCTGCTGAAGGAACTCCCTTACATTCTGAGCACCCACATCAGTTGTCAGGACAAACTTAATGCTGGAAGGTGTCTCAAAAAAATGCAATGAATACTTGCTAGTTTTGTAGCACAAGAAACCATCTTTTGTATCTAATGGTGAGATTTTGTTGACAAAAGATTTAATTGAGAACAACATTCCATACATCAATTTAGCCTCCTGAAATAAACAAATTAAAATTGCATGAATTATGTAATAACTGGTAGTAAGACAGTGGGACATACAAAAATCTGAATTTCTCTGATTGTAATTTAGTTTAACTCCCCTATTATACATCCATTTTCTTTAAACATATTATTATAGTAGTTCCTAATATATATTTTTTTAACTTCTTTTAGGGACATTGTTCAAATACAATACTGTGAGAGTATAAAAAAAACTAACAATCAACAGATTTTGATCAATGGTATACTAAAACAAAACACCTATGACACTCCTCTCACAGCTCATAAAAGTTCTAGTTCCAGTGATCAGACATTGAAGTCATAAAGCGCTAGTATCTTAGCATATTAGTGCAATTCAAATATTGTAGAGAAATTTTAACTGCAACATTTTCTTTTCATTTTATGTTTTAGGTAAAATGGTAAGTAGAGAAAATACTTATGATGACCAAAAAAGGAGCTTATTAGTCAAATCAACTATAATAAATTAATTTTTCATGATTTTTAAAGCATTTAAATTTTCTTGGTTATACAATAAATATATATTATTGTATGTATTAATCAAATTTAGCTTGGTACATTGCGTTTTTCTGGGGAAGGGGGCAGTTTACTCAATCATTTTAAGGGCTTTTGACAATAGTGGTAATGTTATAATGCCTAGTTATAAAATACCTATCCCTTTTCATTTTTAAATGTCCTTTTCTTTTACTACTCTTAATATACAGATAATGGGTCCTTGTATACTGGTGTTTCTTGATGCACAACAAGCACATCCTGGGTGATTGTTTTTACACAAGCAACATAATATGTGATGAAAAGAGTTGAAAAAAATTAAAAACAGAGACCAGGGTTGCCAGTCTCTTTTTCCTATCACTTATGATGGATCCGTGCATCTTCTTCCTCATATTGTTGCCATTTAAGGAACAAATAAAGTGGTAAACAATAAATAACCAACCAAAAATATGAAACATGCTACCCGCTACAGAACTACAATGTTACTAGTACTGAGATACACTGAGGTTCCAACACAAATGTTGTAGAGGTTGGTTGCCCTGCAGCCTCGCCAATACGGTGACACAAAAGTTGACACCCATATAAAATAATCCATTGAATATAATGTATCTTGGATCATATTGAGTCATTTTTTACATGAAAATCTCTAGGTGAGGACGATGACACACTCTTCAGATTGTAGCATCATTTGACAAGAGTATAAAAGCACTCATTCTCTCCTGTGCATTGAGAGAATGCGTGTCACAAATTGCTTGTATAAAAGGACCCTAATACAGTAAATGCCAACCAAAGGATCGTGACCCTATTTGGGGTCATGGTGTGTCTCAGATGTGGTAAAAGGGCTTGTTTAAGTTAAATAGCTTTATATTTATTTTATTAATCTATTAGAATCAGATTGATGCACAATACATTCAGATCCTTCTCTGGTGGTTCACAGTATTATGTGTTTTTTTAAAGAGATCTATAAGTAGGTGATGTCCAAATATTTTGCTTTTTGTTCTAAGTCAATTATACCCTATGCATGACTTATTTGGTGCTGATTGACAGTTCACAGCTGACAGCTGACGGCTTTGAAACGTTACCAGAACAAATTATTAATCCCTACGTTGAACCATATGATCTACAAAAAACATGTGTTTAACAGCTGTAACTTCTGACAGTCAAAATTTAGGTATATACCTAAATGTTGAGTGTCAGAAGTAAGCTGTGAGCTGTCAGTCAGCACCAAATAAGTCGTGGAGCTACTGTACATCTTGTTCATCATCACTGATGTCAGAATCTTTCAATAAACAGTAATTTTCATAATACAAAATAATTTACTTTTCAAAGCTGATTTTGCTTCTACAATTTTTCTTTTTGCATAAGCTTATTTACAGCTAGATGGTAAACTATATAATTTTAATATAGGTGATGGTCCTAAATCAGTTAAACTACTGTCCACCTCTTGAGAAGTTCCTTCAATCACTAAAGATGTTTCAACTTCTGCAAATTTATCACCTGAAATGATATCTTCAATATGGTTTAAGGCTCTTGTAAAACCTCTTTGACTTTTTTTTTTTACATTGAGGACATAGTTTTTGACCTGGACAGACATTAATTTGCTTTATTTGTAATTGCTTCGAAAGTTCAAGGCTAACCCTAAGTAAATATCTTTTTATTGGTTTTGATCATAATATTTAAATTGTTTGCAGCAAGAAAACGGACGGACTAGATATTTAGGAAAGTAATAACAGTGATGGTGAAAAAGTAGGCCCCCCCTAATTTTAATTTTGATATATTTGCCCAGCGAGATATTTATTATTTGTCTACATTATATAATTCCACTAAATTCACAATCCCTTTGTCTTTAGATAGCTTGTTTTATAGCACATTGAACTATTAAATAGTCCAACAATGAACTGTTCAAATTCTTCTTGTTACATGGTAAAGGTAATACTATAAAAAAACAAATAAACTTCATACTGGTATCACAGTGAGCTAGACTCAAGAGAATGCATGTCTTCACTATAAAACCAGAGATGTGTCTAAAGTCACAAAGGTTTTTGGTGCAACAGGTTGACTGATGACTCATGTTCTGCTTTGTTTAATCATTCAAGAATGAAATCAGCCCCAAAGGTCTCACTAAATCTCCCTCAGTAAGCAAAACAAAAGCATAAATAATAGCTTTGGCTATTTGATTCTTAAAACAAAGATAAACATGTTGAGTCATAGGGAGTTTAATCTTATTAGGGTTCTAAAGTTTTGGCTAAATTATAATTATGTCAACAATTTATCTATTTTTAGCACAGAAAGCAAAAAAAAAATGTACTTAAAGATGAGTAGGGCCTATCAAAGAATGATGAGAAAATAAGAATTGGTGGGGTTTCACCTCTGCTTTCTTTAATATCAGTAATTTATGTTAATCGTAATTTTATTGAAAACTTCACGTGAATTAAGTGTATTTTTAAAATCATATTTGGTACAAATCCATAACACAATATATTATTCAAAACACTATCTTTAAAGAGAAGATTAAATTTATTTTTATCAGATATCTATCTTTTCTAGTTCCATAGATAAATAAAATATTTTATGTTAAGTTGTCAACTTTGCACACCATTGCCGTGGAAGCTTCTCAAGTGTATTAAGGTTATAGTTGGGCCTCCACATCTTGAAAACTAGTGGTTAGCTTGTATTATATTAACTTATAGTATTTATTAAAAGTATTAAAAAATTAGGGCCTATAAATATTGATGTCACCCGAGTCTATGTACTCTTGTGTGTGTGTAATAAAGTGAATAAAATATCTAAGGATTGTGTCATAACAATGAAAATTAGCCTAAAACGAGAGGGCTAAATCATAGGCCCTACTATTGCCGGTAATTACTCAGCTCACTTAATCTAACCTTGCCGTTCCATTCGCTAATAAATTTGAATCTTGGTTTTATTCATAAAATAAACTATTAGACTTTTGTAGTGTAAGATGGCATCATATCGTAAGGGGTGTTGGATCAAAGTGTTAGTCTAGAATGTTTGTGTTTGTACTCAAACGAGTTGTCTAAATTTTGTAAAAATAAAATAATTTAAAATAAATATAAATTTAATTAGTATAATTCGATTCAAGTCTGCCATTATGAGTATAATGATGGTGTTAGATTTTAAATGGCTTGCTTTCTTAAGTAAAATAGTGTATTCTAAGATTTGGGCTGTATCTGAATAGTCAAGTACACTTGATTTGATGCAGACTTTATGACTTTACACTTTACACGCACTTGAGATCGAAGACTGCAACAAACTATTTGGACGGCAAAATATCCTTTTTATACCCTTGAGTCTGTAGTGCTGCTTACTAGCAATGATCTTATAAACTATTTTAAACGATATCTATCAGCCTGAATCTGCATAGGCCACTTACAGATTTGTGGTGACTTATTTTCTCTGCACATGACAAATTATTCTAATTATACAACACAACACAATACAAATCTACAACACTACAAAACAACTGGCATATTTAACGTAGGTTATCAAAGATCAGATTACTCTACGAGCTCTATCTATTGCAGACGAAAATTAAACAATTGCCAATCAAACACCGCATCGACGGCGTGTCACTGGTAACTTGCTGTCGCCCTTGGACTCAAAAGGCGTGTGAGGGGTGCATTACCACACTTCGTGACTATTCGGACGGATCTACATTTGCTTGATAATGCAACTATCAAGTGAACGTCAAGGGTCGACTGCACGTGAAGTAGACTATTCGGATACAGCCATGGTGATTATACAACATTCTCCAAAGCTAATAAAAATGTCAGTATTAACTAAACAAATTAATGCTTACGGGACATTTCACATTTAATGCCATCATATTATATTTTCACTAATAATGTATTATGGGTTCCCTCTGACTTACTCAATAGAACTTTTGATTAAAATTAAATAAAAACAATAATTTAGAATCGAAAAAGTTACATAGTTTTATTTTAGTTTAAAGAAGTTATGGCAGTCCAAATCAAAGCGGCCGGGATATGTCCCAATTACACAGTCCACCCTTGGAGGTGTTTTCTCCAACTCTGTGATTAAATTGTCAACAAAATGAAATAAATGTCAAATATGTATGCCAAGTGTGCAGACACAAACCTCTTCGCGTGTAATCCCAGATTGTTTCAAACGATTCCATTCATAATAGTATAGTAATGATCCATATCGATCAAAAATATAAATGTTGTGAACAGTCATAATTACTATTTAACCCAATGAGTATGCTCTATAATAGATTGATCAAATAACAAAAATGACTATTTTATCATCTCTGTAAGTATATATGTATCACAGATCACATCTTTGTATTTAACAATTCACAGATCAAATTAACAAGCTAAATCTGGTTAAAATGGTTGTAAAATATTTTCGACACAAGACACTCTAGACAACTATGCAAATATGACAGTACTTTTGACGTTTAGAATAGTAGTCTCGATGGCGGAATAGGTAGGCATTTTATTTGCGTTAAATTATTACGGTACTTATATTATTTACATTTTTATTTATTTTGTATTTAGAAATTGTACTCAACTGTTTCAAAAATCAATATTACGTAGACAATTTTCAATAAATAATATTTTTTATGCTTGTGCGAACCTTCAAAATTTTGAATTCGAATTCGATTAGAAAATTTGAATCTTAGTATTAGAATATTAGGATTAGATTCGAAATGTTAAATCAAACAAAGCTTATATTCGGATTAGAAAGGTTTTAGATCGAAATTCGAAACTACAATGCATTGATATTTGACAAACAAATATTATCAGAACAGAAACCAGTTACATGGTAGAGTGAATAGCTTAATTAACTTGACTTGCAGGTCGTAAAGTAATAAAAAATTAATGTAGGACAGTTGTTTGTCACAATAAATATCTTGTATTTGGAAAAAGTAGCTAAGCCCACCTTATAATGGATATTAACTGACCTTGACACTATGAATAAAAAAGTGGTGTGAACATTATTTGATTTTTTAACTTTTAAGAATTATTTATTTATTACATTCTTTATTTTTGTGTCTTTTTTGTGTGCGTGTTTATATACATTTTTGTAATTTTTATTGATGGATTGGATTCAGCAAAATGACATAGTAAAATATTCAATAATGATTTGAATTGTAGCATTAACAAAGTATTTCACTTAAAATAAATGCTTTGATTCGGATCTGAACCTATTTTTAAAATGAAATATTCGATCCCGTTTTTATAAAGAAGGGTATTCGTCTGGTACTCGATTCGATAAAAAATAAACTTAGCATTAGAATCAATTCGGATTTGACTTAAAAAAAATTAGGCATGAGATTCGATTCGACTAAGCTAGCCATGATTCGGATTCGATTAGAAACTGAGATGTATAAATTAGGACAGGCTCAATATTCAATATTGTTCAAATTAAATATAGTAAATATATATTTTCAGTATAATAAAAAGATTTTATTTCTCTAAATGTTTACCACTGGTAATAACAAGATGAACTCTCTTATTCACATTTTATTGAGAAATAAACTTTTATAAAACCTGTTTAGGTAATACAAGTTGGCACAACTAATATTTTTATTAAATATATCTTTAAACTTTAAAATTTGTTTTGCACTACCTCTCACTGCTCGTTCGGGTTATACGCCTTTGTACTAATTACTCAAATGAGTTAGGGATTAGGAAAGTTAAAATTAGCATTAAGGAAAAACCACCCTCAGTACACCCGACTGGGATCGAACCCTGATCTTCCCGCTATCGGCAGCCAGTCTATTGCGAGTGTGGTGCCTTAGACCGTGCTGCCACTAAAGCAGCTCAATTCTAAAACTAACAACAAATTTAAGTGGATATGTTAAGACGATCTAAATCAAAACTAAGCTAAATTTAGAATAATCTTTGCTTAAATTAATAAAACAAAATATAAAAAACATTGCACAAAGTAAACACAGATCTTTTGCCAACACGACCAGGTTTACACTTAATGTTGGGTACTTAATGTATCGAGTTTTATTATTAGTAAAGTCATAATAAACACATTAGAGTAAAGACTAACGGCATTGTTCAGCACCCTGCTAACATAACTAAACACGTAGGCGGTTAAAATACAGACTATCTCCGAATGTATTTAAATATATCCAGTTTCAAACAAGAGTGAATGCTGTGTACTTTATTGTAGTGATTATTTTGATATTATTGTTAATAGGTATCTTCCTTTATACTTATTTATACTTCATTTATTAATTTTCCCTCAATATGTTGTGATTAAAAAAAGTATTTCGATGTAGTTTATATACGGTAGAACCTTTTTAATTCGAAGTCCAAGGGATATCTAAAATAATTCGAAATAGGTAACCAAAATTCGAACTAACCAACACTGTACAAAATGCAAACTTTATAAATGTTTGCACTTAAATTAAGTGTTAAGCTGTATTCTATAATCTTTAGCGATACCACGCTTCTTTTTCACTCCATTATCTACTCCTCTAATCACTTCAACCTTCTTGGCTAAGGTTAAACTTGTGTAGATTACACGCTTAGACGTCGTACAAACACCGCAATTTACACTTGTCAGATAATAATGAGCGACTGTCACTGAGAGAGAAAGGTAACAGATAAGGACAAGCAACATAAACCTTACCCCTTCCATGATGGACGTCACGTGATGGCATTGTCATACAGAAGTGATTAAAGCAGAGCCAAAACATCCCCTATTCTAGGAAAACTGCTTGCAGCATGTGCAAAAGTCCCCTCTTTTACTATGAGTCAATAACTATTAACTGTATTTGATATTCCTAGGTTTCTAGGGCTTAGTTTAGATTGTTAAGTTAGGTTTGATATGAGTATAAACTAGAAAAAAATTAACATTATACTGTATAAACTTTGAACTATCCAAATGTTTCCTTCTAAAATTCGAATTAAATGTTACTTTATACCATTGATTTAAATATGGATTTCGTGGGGAATAATGGTGGTTTCAAATTATCCAATTATTCGAATAAACTAACTTCGAATTATACCTATTCTACTGTATATGTGAATAATAGCATAAATAGTTGAGTATTTTGTTATGACACAGTTTTTCTTTAATATAAACGATCTTTAAGGGCTAGCAAAAATGGCATGGGAAAAATGTACATTTACTTTTTTGATGCAGTCTTTTTTTCATTGTGAGTGTTCGGACAATTTCACTACAGCGGATTTGTTTTTTGTGAAAAGAGCAGAAAGGTCACTTACAAAGATGGATAAAGTCAAGAATTTCCACATTCAGAAATTTGATGGTAATAATGTCCAACTTTGGAAATATAAAATGGAAATAATATTGCGTGCGGAGAAAATTATGAATATCATAAATGGCAAGAAGGAAAAACCAGCAACAACTGAAGTTGGGGAGAGTAAGACGTGGAACGACGGGAACGAAAAAGGAATGTTGATCATTTCAATGGGACTTGCGTATAGTCAATTACAAACAGTCGTTGCATGCGAGACGGTGGTTTAGATGAGGAATCGCCTCAAGAACGTTCAAGAATAACGTAGCTCTGTAAATAAAGTTAGTCTCGAGCAGCAGTTCTTCAGCTATAGGATGAATCCAAACGATAATATTGCTCAGCATATAAGTACGATCGAGTCAATGGCGCTGTCATTAGCGGACGTTGGAGAAGCTGTTTCTGACGTGGACACAATTGAAAAAACACTTGAGAGTTTATCAAATAGATTCAGTGCGTTCATAAGGGTGTGGAACACGTACGCTAAGGTAATGCAGACATTTGAGAACCTAAACCCTCGACTTTTGAGGGAAGAGAAGCGGCTCATGCAGAACAATGATGTCACTACTACAGCATTTGCGTCGTTGAACGTTAAGAAAAAGTACAAAAGTATGAAAAGTCAAACGTCCCACAATGACGAGAAGAGAGAAAATCACGGAAAACTTAATGGTAAGAAGAATATGACATTTTTTACTATTGTTGGGTGGGTCATATAAAAAACAGTGCCGCAACTGGTTGGCTAAAAATAGTTAGCGAAGTAGCAGGATGAGTCGAAACATATGACTTATCATAAGGAATGGTTTTCTGTGCTAAAACCAATAGACAATTTGAGTGTCGTAGAGATTGGGGATAATTCGTACGTTCAAGTGGAAGGTATCGGCTCTGTAGAAGTGTTAGCACTTGTAAATGGACATTGGGGGCTTAGCACACTTGAAAATAATTTTTATGTTTCCGAAACTTAAGAAAAATCTATTTTCAGTAGGAGCAGTGACTAGTAAACAGTTCAAGGTGATTTTCGATTAAAGAAAAATCGAAGTACAGATTCCAGCACAAAATCGAGTTGTTGAAACTGGAATTAAAATAGTTAACCAATGTTACAATATGCTTTTCAAGAATAAAACTGTTGAGCAAGCCAATTCAGCAGAGGAGACACTGAAGCTATGGCCTGAACGACTGGGACATCCAGGCATCAATAGCTTCAAGACCATGGAAAGTCAGGTACTACTACCAGGTTTAAAGGTGAGCAATATAGACAAGCTGTTTTGTGAGTCATGTAAATTTAGCAAGACACATCGACTGCCGTTTTATGAAAATCTTAATCCTCGTGCAAGTAACCCTGGCAAGTTTATACACACAGATATCTGTGGGAAAATGCCGGTTACGTCGCTGGGAGGAGCCAATTATTTCTTGCTATTTAAGGACCACAGCACGTTATATTGTTGTGTGTATTTTATTAAGTACAAAAGTGATGTTTTTGATACGTTCATACAATTTCAGCAGATGATAGAAACGCAGACGGGAAACAAAATAAAAGTGCTTAAAGGCCGTATTACACGTAGCAGGTTGCAGCGCTGCGAGCTGACAAATCTGGGTTAACTATTACACACAAGCTGCATTCTGACGAATGATCATCTTGCCACTCAGTGGAGACTTTAGAGAGTCCCGTATTTTCTTCGCTTCTTTCCTCCAGGAGGTTCGTAATGAATTCATTTTCTTAATTACTGATCCTCTTGTGATGTATTTGTCAACCTCTTGAAATTTTGCTACCAATTCCCCCAAAGCCTTCTCTTTACTCAAACGATCTAGGTATTCATCACCTTTAACTTTCCACAAACATGGCATTGTTCGGTACAATTCAATCAATTCTGTCAAAAACTCTTTGCTATAGTTTCTTATGTCTGTCATAATGTCCCGAACGACGAGAATAAACACTTGAAAATATAAACACAGCGAACGTTGTCCACACGAACGAAACTGTTGAGAAAATGGCGATCCTCTGGTCTGGTACTACCTTATCTCGAACAGGTGCACGCATGCGCAGTATAACATTTGACAAGTTGGAAGCGCAGAAAGCGATTACACGGCGCAGAAAGCAGTCGTCCGATCAGAAAATATCAAACTCGTTTGATATTTGCGCTGCCAGCTTTCTGATACGCGCACCGATCAATTAGGTATATTACATGATCATCTTGCAGCGCTGCAAAACGACGTCAGAAAGCAGCGCTGCAACCTGCTACGTGTAATACGGCCTTAAGAGTGCCAATGGTCGCGAGTTTGTGAACGAAAAATTTACCGAGCATTTTAAGAAAACAGGGACTATCTGCGAGAGTACTGCTTCATATTCTGCGGAACAGATTGGGCGTGTCGAGCGGGAAAATCGATCCATTGTGGAATGCGCTAGGAAAATGCTGATTGAAGTAGATCTTCTGGAAGGACTGTAGGCTGAAGCAGTAAAGATGAATGTTTACGTTTTAAATCGGTGGCCAAGCAAGGTAAACAATAACGTGACACCGTTCGAGAAGATTAATGAAATAAATGTAAATTTGAAGCATATGCGTAAATTTGTAGCAGATGCTTATGAGCATATACCCAAGCAAGCCCTTACTAAATTTGAAAGCAAGGTTAAGAAGGCCATTTTTATTGGCTATGATGGTAAAAGTACTAGCCACAGATTGTATCATCCCAGTAGTATAAAAGTCACATTAGCTCGAGACGTTGAATGTAATGAAGAAATGAGTAAAGGTGATGTAATTAATGATCGATAATTTTTCATTTATCATTTAACTTCACAGAACGATTAATCAAAATAGCAAGAAGTCAAGGAAAACGTTACCACATCTGAGAAGAATTCCAAACAAGGAGGTAGTCCTATACAAAACAGGAGAGATACAGGGTCAACACTTCGTAAAAGAGCTATTCTAAGGCCGCCAAAACGATTTGATGTTCGTCAAGTATACATTGAAACAGCATGTGCAACAATTTATGAGGAGCCTCAAACATACCAGGAAGCAGTTACTGACACATATTCCAAGGAATGGATCGCTGCTATGGAGGAAGATATTATATCTTTAATTAATCACGAAACTTGGACCTTGACATATTTACCTTCAAATCGACAAGCTATAGGCCGCAAGTGGGTATATAAGATTATAAAAAAACAGACGGGAGTATTTAGCACTACAAAGCACGGTTGTGTGCAAAAGGATATTCACAAAAGGCAGGTATCTATTATACGGAAACATTTGCACCCGTAATCAGGTATGATTCAATCAGAATACTTCTTCCACTTGCAACGATCTATGACATGAAAATGATACAGTTTGACATAAAAACTGCGTTTCTATATGGCAAATTGCTTGAAGAATTGTTTATAAAACAGCCAGAAGGTTTCGAGAAGAGTGATCCAAACATTGTCTGTAAGTTGAGGAAGAGTTTTATACGATCTAAAGCAGTCTCCACGTTGTTGGAATAAGAAATTCTTGAGATTTTAAAAATAATTTGAATTCAAGCTTTTGGAATCAGGTAAATGTGTCGTCAGAGCAACGTTTGATAACGTTGAAGTTTGGCTTGCATTATGTGTGGACGATTGAATGCTAATAAGTACTTGCTAGGAAATTTTGGCACTTGTGATGATAGAGCTAAAAGCACAATTTGAGATTAAAGAAGATGACTTAAATTATTTTGTTGGAATTGAGATCAAAAGAGACAGAAGAAATAAGAAAATGTTTTTAAGTCAACAAGGATATCTTGAGAGAGTACTGAACAAGTTCTCTATGCACGATTGCAAATCTCAAGCAGTACCCACTGATCCTAACCTGGTTTTAAATAGTAATGATGGGAAATCTAATAAAGTTCTCGATGTACCTTATCGAGAGACAGTTGGAAGCTTGATGTTTTTCGCTATAGTGGCATGTCCAGATGTCGCATTCGCAATTAATCAAGCAAGTTGATTTTTAAATGGGCCACAAGACTTTCATTGGACAGCAGTTGAGAAGATAATGCGATATCTAGCTGAGACTAGGAGCTATGGTATTTGTTACTAAGAAAATCTACCTGAGTTAACTGTATATTCAGATGCTGACTATGCTGGGAATTTAACTACAAGAAATCTACAACTGGGTATATCAGTATTTTAGCAGGAGCACCAGTCACCTGGTCATCTAATCGACAAGGCTGTGTCAGTAGGTCAACTACAGAAGCTGAATATATAGCAGCATCTTCAGCAGCTCAAGAAAGTGTGTGGCTAAGAATGATGCTCGCGGAACTTGATCTGATTGCCAGTGAGCCTACCATACGCTTCATGGACAACCAAAGTGCAATTAAGTTGGCTAAGAACTGTGAGCATCACAAAATGACTAAATACATAGATGTTAAGTACCATTACATTCGCGAGTATGTAGAAAACAATGTTATAGCTGTCCGATATGTGCGTTCTGAGAACCAATTAGCAGATTTTTTAAACTAAGGGCCAATCTTACAATGTCTCTTCAAAGTCCTCGTAACTTAACTGTCCGTAAATTCTAACCGTTGGTTAAACTTGGCGTTGTGTTTTACAATACTATTTTTATGTGCTCGTCAAATTACGAACAGGTGCCTTCCATTAGTTATTATCGTTAACTTTCTCGGAGCACTAGATTTGTTTCAAAGCTTTTGATTGGCTTAATTTTACCATTGAGAATATAAGCAAGTCATTACAACGTCTATGGAAGTGTTATGAAAACAAATCGATCAAAGCAAATCCAATTTATTAAGACTGTTTAAGGTTATCTGTTATCTTTTATCATATTTATTTGTCTGCTAAAACGTTTGTTGAAAATAATAAACAAGAAATTTAAATTTTAGCAAAGAAGAGGAAATTTTGCTAATTGAATTAATAGAAAAATACAAACAAACGATTTAAAATAAACAATTCTAATTGGTGTCCATTCACTTTAATAATTTCCAAAACTTTATTTTTGTACAAACGAAAACGTAAAATGATTCTTCCTCGTTAAAAATTTCAGGAAATTCTTTCGTTCCAATTACTGTATCTCTTCGGTCTTTAAATTCTTGGGTTCCTTAGAACTTGAAACTCATTTTCAAAGTCATCATAATCAAACAATAAATCACCCATTTCATAATACAAATAAATGTAACCTAACTTTAATAATAACAGTTGCCTTGAAAATAATATGGCGGTGTCTTAAACGTTGTTAATGTAGACCTCGCGTTAACTTTACGAGCACTTTTACGTGGACATTAGCGCTAACCAAACATTGTAAAATCAAAAGTAGTGGTTGTTATCACTTAACCTTATGTTAAGCCCTAACGAATAGAATAACGTGACATTGTAAGATTAGGCCTAAGACTTTGCCACAAAAATTTTTTGGTATGAATTGTTAATCTGTGTCAATTATGGATATCAATGATCAAAGAGTGGGAGTGTTTAATTCATGATTCGAGTAGTCCAGTTACTTTGTTCATCTTAAGAACTATCTAGTACGTTACTTCTGCCTTTTTCATTCTTTTACATGGCGTCAGTGTGGTTACAACGTAGCTTACTTTATTCTGTACCATTTAATAATATTATACTCTGCATGGTTACATATTAACACATTTAAGTTAGTATGTACGGTTTATTATACTAAACTTTAACACTTCCTACAAGCCTATAACCTAAATTATAAATTGAATGTAAAACTAATACACAAAGTTTGTAATTCAGATAATTGTATTTAAATTTTAAACTACTTTTTTCATTCTAGTTATCGAAATTTAAATATAATATCGATAAGCTAATAACCAATTTTAAATAAATTGTAGTCTTGTCAGAATGTAAACAACATGGGCGATAGCTATATGTTTAAATATATTAATTAATTGTATATAATTTAATGTAAATGTGTCTTCAGTCAAGTGAGCTATAATACTTCACTATTTCAAACAATAATACTTTTATTCACCAGAAACACGTTTTTGCATAAAAACATTGAGAGAAACCTTTAAATCTGTCCCCACGCTGACAGACGACAAACCTTAGCGTCACGATTTGGTCCGTTGTAAGGGGTGTGTTTATGTATATCCAGTTTATTATGGAGATCACTGCACAAGAGAAGCTCAAGGCACATAGAAGATTGTTCCAGCACACATTCGGCTTGAAATTAAAGACTCCAAGTGGGTGTTGAAGACCAAAAAGAATACATTGGGGAAGATACGAAGGTATAAAGCTCGCCTTTGTGCATGAAGCTTCCTCCAATAACCTGGCTATGATTATTTTTAGACATTCTTACCAGTAGTTAGATATGACTCCAGTCGATTGTTTCTAGCCATCGCAACTCATGAAGATCTTAACATAGTGCAGTTTGTGTATCGTAGCTACAATCTAACATAGCCATCAACCACCGCCACTTTTAAAGAGTTAATGCACACCCCATTCTACCGGGAAGTCAGCGCCTAATCACGGACGCTCCACACACGTCAACACTGAACACAGCTTATCGTTCAAGTTTGGTAAGAAACGAGAATGAAGTCATGAAGTGCCATGTGACCCCTGTTCGCTAGTACTATATCCCCGAGTTCAAGACGATGCGCAGGTACTAAAACATGGGGAAAGTAGCAAGTTGTCCTATCGCGTGTGTTCTCCCACCTTTCATCGTCATCCTCAAGACGTTGTGTGCAGGCGTCCATGAGATGGCCATTTCTAAATTGCTTATGATTACTTCTTTGGTCATGTGATTTCTACCAACTGTTTTTTTTTCCCGCTGATCAAATTCAAATATAAGCTAGTACCAGGAATAGAACTTCACTCTTTAATGCCATTGTCAAGCCAGACTAGACGAGCATAACCTTTAGTTCGCGTGCCCATTGATGCGGATTGAATAATATTTTTTAATATGTGTCCAAGAAATTCCGAAAATGCATTCCTGAGAATTATCTACAATCACTTGTTTAGTAACTGATTTAAATACCTAATTTTCTAATACAAAAATAATGTTCCTTTGTTTTGAAATTTTAAAATGAGCATTCTTCATTCGTTTAGTAACTTTTATTGTATGAACACAATAAAATTTAGTAGATTGAAAAGGCACGTGTGTTGGACATTATGATACTAATAAAATAGGATATAAACTTAAACACTTCCCAAATGAAATATTTAGTTAAACCTACACTAGTATTTATTTGGTTTCAACCCGAGAAAAACCTCCCTATAATTGTCATGGGAACGGTCTATCAAAGAAACCACAGGCTCCTTCCTTCTCTCCCTCTCTTTAAAAGTGTGGTGTCTGATTTCGCTGCACCAGCAACATTTTTACAATTTCGTGAACGTTCACTGAAACATTCTACTCTGTACTGTGTCTACTTTACTTCTCACTGTCAGAACGTACCTACCTGACAAATATGGCAACATCTCTAACTATAGGCTGGAGCGAACTCTAAAGTCCAAATAGTTTAGTGAACACATGTTCTCTGGTAGCGGCGATGATGGCGTTTCTCATTTTTCACAAGGTAGCGCCTTCCTTTTCTATGTGGTAGTCCATCTGATTTACTAAGGACAGCCAATGATTAAACCCTTAAAATCCTCACCAATGTCCAAACTGGAAAAGTTCTGGCCGCTCAAACAAAACAAGTAAGAGAATTTAATATTCAAAAACAGTAACTTATGATCCTTAATCGGCCAACTGCTGCACAAAATCGTCTATTTATATATTAACCAATATATTGGGATGAGGGGTTGTCACAGTTGCAATCATTTTTAATTTTATAGAAGGAACATATTACCGTGTATGATAAATAATTTGATAAAATTGTTGTATGTTAACATAAAAAAGTTCATGATGATGATTTCATACTGAATGTATAGTTGTAAAAAAAAACTCCATTGCATCAGTCCACAAGCGAGGTATACCAATCGAGTGCCTACCGCATGTTGGCGAAGATTGTGCTAACATTTGCGAGTAGGGGGTGTCTTGTGATCAGCACAACGAAACTTTCGGCCACTTATCTCAGTTTTTTTAGACCAGAGTCACTACTTATTTATTCAAGAAGCTCCTCAATTGTCATCACGAGGCTTTGTTGACTCCGTTTCAGACCCACTGTTTCACATAAAAATCTTGAAGCGTTGGGAATAGAGCCCAGGACCTCTGGATTTAAAGCCAAAACCTCTTACTACTAGACCAAAGAGGTGGTCTATGTATAATTGTATGGTACTAACAATTGGTAATTCATTAAAACAGTTAAATTTGAGTGTATCTTTTGATGGTGACGTGATATAAAAATTAATGGCATTTTTTTAATCAGCCCATCAATTTTCTTTGAAATTGGCCACTTATCTTCCGGTGTTATAGGAAAAGGTTTTAATGGATAGTGTAAATTAATTGGAGTCGGTATGTAGATCTTTAATAAGTTTGGAAATTTATTCTTACATACGCACAACAAATAATCCATAGTGCGCAAGAAATTGAAGCATGATTTTTAAATTCTGGATTTTATAATCGTGCATTGTGTTTATAGAATAGTGAAAAAGTATATCCATTAAATTATCTTTAATTTAATATATATGCATGGACTATAGAATAGACGCCCCTTAATTTAACAAATGAGAACGTGAAGAGAAGCTCTACCCAATTAAATATCTGTATACACAACAGATGAATATAATTTTTTGTGTACATAATCGAAATGCATTGTGATAGCCATATTATAGGGTATGTGCGCCAGTACTGGTGGCGCGACTCGTGATGACTTCGTAAGTTCTTGCAGGGAAAATCCTAGCGACATCATGTTTACCGTGATCAAATACTCGAAAATCTTAAAATATAACTTACCGTTTCTCGTAAACTACCCTGACAATCAGAGTAGTTTTTCAGAATTTGTTATAGAAATATTAAAAGAAATGTGTATATTATTAAAATTTCCATATTCCATTGGTTTTCTTTGAAATAATTGTTTTCTAATGAAAGAACTATAATGAGGTTTTTATTGCATACATATTCTCACTTTGTGTAAAAGTTCTTACCTAATTAAAATAAATGGGTAGCATAAATGTACGAAATGATCATCATGAACTGAATTTTATTTTGATAGAAGACTCATTCCTCTAACACCAATGCTTTTCACAGTTTGATGTGTTTAGTTTCAAGCTCTTCGCGCGCATCTGTTTTTCGAAAAAAACTGAAGATTGTCAAATAGGTTGGTCCGTCATTCCGTTCGGTCACTGATTGACGATTGTGCTTGAAGGGAGGCTGGGCATTATAAGTGATTTAATAATGGAGAGTTAGTTTGTCTAATATAAGGTACTACATCCCTTTCAAATTTTTAAGTTATTTTATAATTGCGGATATTTAATGTGCGCTTTCTGAACACACTTAGCATACCAGCACACGACTTTTAAAATAAAATAAATTCATACAGTATTATGAAATTCTCAACATTCAGTTCCTAGGCTGACAAATCACGAAAGATTAAAAATAGAAAATGTCGGGAATCGAACCCAGAAACCTTAACACAGAAGGTAGACGAATTAATGACCGAGCTGAATTATTGTCGGACAAAGTTGTCAACAATTAAATATCTAAGATCTATCTATTCACTAATTTACAAGAAAGGTAGAAAATATTATAAATAGAGTGCACAACCAAAAGTGATTTAAAGTTGTTGATTTAATACCGTTCAAATATAAGCATACCAGCCTTTGTTTCTTCACTGTGCTCTTATTCATTTTATCAGCCACTAATTTAATTTTGTCTAGTAACCACCTAAATTAATTCATCAATCTGGAGATCACAAACACACAAGTTTGTTAAACGCAACTGAAAAAAAACCCTCGCATGCGCAACAACACAATAGAACAGAGACAGGACATTATGTTTCATCATAGTCAAGAACTAAATAATGTCAAACACTCCCACTTATTTATATACGTCTCTCAAATCAACCTTGCTTCGC
Source organism: Timema bartmani (assembly GCA_902151455.1). Taxonomy (NCBI): domain Eukaryota; kingdom Metazoa; phylum Arthropoda; class Insecta; order Phasmatodea; family Timematidae; genus Timema; species Timema bartmani. The sequence continues at coordinate 3,088 of CABFWB010000489.1, read as the reverse complement.
AAGTAATTAAATTGATGCTTTGCTAGAGGCTTTGTAAGAACATCTGCAAGTTGTTCTTTGGATTCAATATACCTTATATCAATGTCACTACGTTCATAGACATCCTGTATTGAGTGGAAACGAACATCAATATGCTTAGTTTTTCGGTGGTACTCAGGATTATTCATCAATTTAATTGCTGATTAGTTATCTACATACATTGGAACCTTATCACATTCCAAATATAATTCAAAAAAATTTCTACGTAGCCATATAGCGCCTTTTGTTCCATTAGAAAATGCTATGCATTCGGATTCTGTTGTTTAAAGTGCGACTACTCTTTGTCGCTAAGAGGACCAAGAGATACCTCCCCCATTAAACAAAAATACAAATCCACTAGTTGATTTTCACGTATCTACATTACCAGTATAATCTGCATCCGTAAAATATCTCATTGTAACGTTACTCCTACTGTCTCTGTAAGCAATCCCATAATCCATTGTTCCCCTTAAATAACGCAGGATCTTCTTAAACGCCTGCCAGTGATCATGCCCATAGTTAGTTAAAAATTGACTGTCTTGATTAACTGCATATTCAATATCAGGACAACTGACTTTTGCAGCGATAAGAAGAAAACCAATCGCCTCACGATATGACACATATAGCAGTTTCTTCTTTTCTTATTCAACTCTTGAAATCTGCCATTGGCTTAAGTGTAAACCAGGTTCAGCTGGAAAAGTTGACGGCTTCGCATCTTCCCTGCAGAATCTTCGTAGTATTTTCTGGATGTATGTATTCTGACTAATTTTTATAGCGTGTTTTTTCCGATTTCATTCAATTTCAAGGTCGATGAAATGCTTAGCGTTACCAATTGTGATTATAAAACACTGTTCCAAATTTTGCAGAACTTCATCAATTGCTTCTTGAGAAGCTGACATCAGCAGTCCAATATCAATATAGAGGAAAACAAATTTTTCTAAAAATTTCACGAATTTTATGTTCCAGCAACGTGGCGATTGCTTTAGTCCATGGAGGCTCCTTTGAAGTCTACATACTGCTTCAGGTTGTGCTTTTTCTTTAAATCTGGGGGGCTGCTGCATATAGATCTCTTCTTTAATTCACCATAGAGGAAAGCAGTTTTCATATCAAATTGGGCAATTTCAAGATCTTCTACCGCCACGATGGCTAGAAGCAATTGAATTGATTCATAACGATGCAAAATATCAAAATAATCGACATCTTCTCACTGAGGAAACCGCTTTTCAACAAGTCTAGCCTTGTATCTAAGACCCCTCACTTGAATTTGATTTCTCATTGAACACCCACTTACAACCGATTACATACTTCCTTTCTGGGAGTTTCACAAGTTCACACGTTTCGTTTTGTTGATGCGCACTCATTTCGTCATTCATAATGAATAACAATTTTTTCGCTTCAGTACTCGTGACAGCCTCTACAAAAGTAGTAGGCACAATATCCACAACTAGCGCAGAATCATCGCAGCGACTTGGTCGGCGCAGCAGGTTTAGATCATGAAGTTGCTTCCTAGACCTGATACTAGTTGAATATTTCCAGTTGAGGTTCTACTCGTTCAGCTGCTTGCTGCTGGACTACTGGTGTTAGCTCCACTGCTGTTTCTAAGTCTGATTGTCCTTGATGATCAAAGTCAAGTTCCACCTGAGCTACTGTTAGTGGGTTTCATAATTTTCTAGGTATGGTTGATTTTTATAAACAAAATCAAGTTTCACCTCATTTTTATGAAAACCTTGCTCTGCCATTTAAGCTCTCTCATTGAAAATTACCTCACAGCTGACATGTATTGTTCAAGTATTAGGATCCCATAGTCGATAATTCCTTGACTCTTTCTGAGAGCCAACAAAAATAATTTTCTTGCTCGTTGGATTAAAATTCTTGCGTGTCTCGTTGGTTATGTGCATGTATGCATCACAACCAAATACTCGCACGTGTTTGACTTCTGGCTTTTCATTAAACCACCTCTCGTAGGAAGTCATTCCAACAGATTGTTTTGAGATGGTTCGATTCAAAACATAGACAGTTGTTTGAACAGCTTCAGTCCATAATTCTCTTGGGAGGTTTTTGGCAAGTAACATAGGGTACGCATCTTACGTTCGACCCGACCATTCTGCTCATGAACATACAATGTTGACAGCTCATGAACAATTCTTTAGCTTTTCAAAAAAGCATTGAATTCATTTGACATGTACTCTCTGCCTTTGTCTGTACGTAGAATTTTTATGTTTTTGCCGGTCTACTTTGTCACAAAAGCTTCATAATATTTGAACTTTGCAAACACTTCATGTTTGTGATGCGTGAAAAATACAGAGTGGTATCCTGATAATTCATGCTTACACAATAAGAAATACTTTGAACCACCTGGTGACTGTACATTAACTGGATCGCATACATTCGAATGAAACTTTTCACTGGGATTATCAGCTTTCGGCCTCTTACTCAATGGATGTGGTTTGCGAGCATGCTTTCCCATAGCACACGCTTCACAGAAAAATTTTAATTTGTCTTTGATTATTAAATCATTAGCTGTATCAAATTTTTCCGTTGCATTAATTCAACTGGCATTAATGTGACCCAACCTCTCGTGCCACAGCTTCAGGGAGTTAACTTCTGCAACATTAAACTTTGGATAAATTTGTACCTCAAAAAGCATTTGGAGCAGCGATCCATGACACAATCCTTTCGCTTATAGGGCACCACTTATTTCTTGGACCTCACAGTGATTATGGTAGCTATGAAATTAGAAATTTTTGTCATTGATCACTCCTACTGAAAATAAATTTCGTTTCAGATCCGGAACTAAAAGCACATTGGTCAATTTCTGGTTGACCTGCTTTCCATGCACTTCTACAAAAATATATATTGGGCCAATACCTGCTACAGGTAATGCCATGTCACTTGTAATTTGATCTAACTTTATCTTACCAACTGGTCTGAGTTCACTGAAAAAATCCCGGTGGAAAGTAATGTGCGGACTTGCACCTGAGTCTGCTAACGGGAGCAGGCAAAGTGATAGACAACAAAGTGGTCGACACGAGAGGACAAAGCGGTAGACAGCCAACTGCTAGACACGAAG
>CABFWB010000488.1:259261-288781 GCA_902151455.1 Timema bartmani | reverse complement strand
TTTACCCCAAGACCACCGAGGTTGACAAAGTAACAATATAATCGGTTAGCTATGAATTTCATATTAAAAAAAAAATAGGCCAATTAATCAATGTTGTCGAGACTTACTGCTTTAAAATCCATATTTTAAAAATTATGATAACACCCACCCCCACATCAAAATGGACTTTCGATTTGGATTTCATTGGCGTGATTGATAATATAAGTGTAGAGCTTGCGCGCTTAGTATCGCTACTTTTTTTTTTATCATTGGGCGCTTTCCCCCCTCCTCCTCCTCCACCACCACCTGAACAAAAGATCGCTTGAGAAGATAAAGTTGGCAACCCTGGTACATGGTGGTCATAACTCATAAAACCAGGCGGGTGTGACGGTTTAGTCTTGAAACGTGCAGCGCCACCGATAAATACAAGCCCACATGAGCTACTTGGTTTTTCTATGAATAGGAATTGCTATAAAGTTGGAGATTGGTTTATATATTTTATAGTCGACACCTTTGGTTCGCGGTCGGTTGCTCGCGGCAATACGCGCACTTCCTACTAAACTTGCTTGGGTTCGTCTCAACATAATTCGCACCCTGGCGAGAAAAAGTGACACCACTCAAAAATCGGCGATTTTGAGTTAGATCATAGGGAGATGCATCAAGTTGGCATCCACATACAGTAAAAATGATACATCTGTAATTACAAATACGACCGCCAGAGGGTAGGTGTGTCGCTTTTCTCTTGATCCGATTTAACAGTCATTTCACCATGACCAGTAACCGGCCCTGTGGCGTAGTGGTCAATACATCTGGCTACGAGCCTAGGGGTCCCGGGTTCGATACCCGACTAGTACCTTAGGTATTTTTCCCGGTGGTCATAAGGGTTGGTTAGTTAGGATTAAGATGGGTTTAAGTGTTTCTACTGGTTCTTCACCCTCATACTCATACTCATCTCATACTCATACTCACCATCACCATCATATCATCTCATCTCATCGGGACATGGAAAGAACCTCTACGTAAAGGATGTACGATTAATCCACATAATTACCACTGAGATTTTTCTCGTGTTAATTGGCATTTTGTTTTAGTTTTAAAACTTTTCTCAACTTCTTCTAAATTCAACCTTTCTCATCCCCAACACATTAGCGTAATTAGTACATATACACAAAACCCGGTAGTAAGACGCGGGGTTATCAATAAAGCACCACTGTCCAGATATCTCTAATTATATAATAATATAGCTGGTATGGGTGTGGAATGTAGATCACGGTCTGGTGAACGGCTTAGCTAGATAAATACAGTCGGGAAATACATGCTATTACTCGGTCAGTAAGTTGCTGGTATCTCGCCTGCTGTCAAGGAATGTAAAACTCAGAATATATAAAACAAAAGTTTTACAGGTTGTTTGTTCTCTAGGGGTGTGAAACGTGGTATCTTACTTGCTTGACGAAAGAAAATGTAGGATGTTCGAAAACAAGGTGATTAGGAAGATATTGGGTCCAAAAAAAGGATAATATACTGGGGAGTGGATGAAGTTCCATAGTGATGAGTCACATACCCTGTACTCATTATGACATTGTTTGGATAATCAAGTCTCGAAGATACAGTGGTCAGGACATACAGCGAGAATGGATCTAGAACCGTGTTCAGGGTACTGACTGGCAAACCCAATGGTAAGAGACCATTGGCAAGACCTAGATGCAGATGAGAGGATAGCATTAGAATGTACCTGCAAGAGATGGTATGTAATGAGGTGGACTGGATAGAACTAGCTCAAAATAGGGATATATGGCGTACTTTTGTAAATGCAGCAATAAACTTTCGAGTTCCTAATGCCATGGATTAAGTAAGTAAATGCACTACTCATTCACTCCAATTATATCACCCTCATCCTACGAGGATATGAGTTTTCAAATTCAACCTGTGACTCAAAAAGCAAAATCAACCTAAACACTCGCAGCTGGTCGGACGCTTCTGTCAACCTAGTCTTGCCGGAATAAGGTAATAGCCAAAAGGCGTGTACTGAATCACCACTTGTCACTGAAGAGTTCCTCCTGGGTACAAGCGAACTGGTCGACCCGAGTAGGACCATGTGATTTACAGCCAACTGGCCGACAAAATGTAAACAAACGTTTGGAATATTGGTAGGGCAAAGTGGTCGACGTGACTTGGACCAATTGATCGACAAACTCGTGCATGCATTCTGTCGACCAGTTGACTGTCTTTTCACCTAGTCCTTTTCGTGTCGATCACATTGCCACACGTCCGTGAAGTTGGCCCCCCCACTTTTAAAAATTCAAGTTTTTTTGATTGCAATCGTTTGTTCTTCGTTTGTTCCGTGGAACAAACGAAGAACAAACGATTGCAATCAAAAAAACTTGAATTTTTAAAAGTGGGGGGGCCAACTTCACGGACGTCATTGCCACCCTATGTATGAGCTTGCCAAACAATTTGGCCCAAGTCGTGTCGGCAACTTCACCCCCCCAAGCCGTCCCGTCTCAAGTTAGCTGTGAATTGTGATCTTGCTATTATCTCACACCGTGGTGTGAAGGAAGGGGCGTGGCCGTGCCTGGTATAAGACACGCGGCAGGTGTCGGGACACTGCCAGCCGAGCATTTAACGATGACGTAGGCGGCCGGCTACTTGTCGTCTAATTGCGGCACGTCTGCTCTCCCCGAACAAGAGGGTTTTCAAATGTTTCTTGTTCTCGTCTAATGGACCTTGAAGAGGAGGGGAGGGGGATTCTGAACGTCATCTGTGGGACCGAGGGACGGGTCGCTCACAGGACTGGGGGGCGGGGCGAGATTCCCTTTAAAGACAAAATTATGTTTTACTTATTATCTAAACTGCACATCAAAAATGTAAGTTTCGTTTTACTATAAATAGCTACAATTTTTATATCTCTCTTTTATATATATATATATATATACACTGCTAAAAGGCTTAAGAAAAACTTATGTCAGAAAATAAGTTAAAAAAACTCATTTCTTTCCAAGCGGGTGTTTTGTGTTTTCGACATGACTTGCTGCAGTAGAAGAGAGGTTTGGCAGAGGGGGGAAAGAATCTCCCTTCAGGGGGTGGGGGTTATTCCACAGATTCAAGAGATCTGTTTGAGTACCGTGTTGTGTGTGGTAGTAGTAATAGTCATGTGTAAGTTCAGATGAGCACGAGACGAGCCACAAATCACCGTCTGCTTTTCGACTGCATCCCTACTATTGACTCATTATGTTTTTGTACCATAAAATAATCTTATTGAAAGGGTAACACTAAGGTACAAAATATAGTTTTTATTAGAATCAGTCTTTAGAAATTATAAATTAACTTAAAACTTTCGGGTGGAGTTAGCTTAGCGTCCAGTACTTGACTCTATCTCGGTAGGTTTTATTCCACAAAGTTGTTTTCCCTTCTTTATTGGTATTGGACAAGTAGATTGTCAAGTCTTGACTGAGTAGACTGAAAATTTGTTTTTCATGTCATTTAAAGGCATGATTTTTCCAACTGATTTTCACTCTAATGCGGGTGCATTCTCGTTAAATACCGACATCTTAAGCTCACAGCTATTATATAACTGTTTGAACTATAAATCAGTGATTTTCAACTCGCTGCATACTGAAGAACGCACTGAAATCGTCAGGACACACCAAAAGTTGTTTTGGGCAAGATCATTATAAAAATTAGTAACAAGATTGTGTTTAAAAGTTCATTGTTGAAACTATAATATTATTTGTGTTATTTTTAAAAATAGTGTTGATCATGGATTTAAAAATATTCATTTTTATTCCTCAAATTATTCAATCTTCCCCCAATCTCCTGCGACACATCCGCTGCGGTACACTGTTTGATAAAGGCTGATCACTCCCTTTATGCTTGAATTGTTGTGGTAGATGGATTATGAGCCGGTTTGTGGTGTGCCATTTCCGAACTCAAACCTAACTTTACTGTCGGCTGGTTTGCAGGAGCACTCCTCAGCTGTATTCGCGTGTCCCAGTCAAACCTTTTCCCAGCAACTACCAAACTTGGACACTGCCCCCGGCTGCTTCACTATACTGTTTGGACTGTCGACAAGTGAACGTGGGGTAGCACACACAATACATTGAAACCTTAACATTGCTATTAATAAAACATCGAACAGAGAAAATAAAAATGTTTTGGAAACATTTGTATTTAAATTTGAATCAATTTAGACCTAAATTTGCTTCAAGTACAATTCTAAGGAAATTAAGCCTTTGGGATATATGACAATTTGTAGGTATTCAAATATGAATGGAATTTATTTTGTATGGGTATAAACAACATGTTCTCTTAACCTGACAAAAATGATATGGCAGAAGACTAATATTTATACATAATACATGTTCTCTTAACCTGATGAAAATTATATGGCAGCAAGAAGACTAATATTTATACATAATACATGTTCTCTTAACCTGATGAAAATGATATGACAGCAAGAAGACTAATATTTATACATAATACATGTTCTCTTAACCTGATGAAAATGATATGACAGCAAGAAGACTAATATTTATACATAATACATGTTCTCTTAACCTGATGAAAATGATATGACAGCAAGAAGACTAATATTTATACATAATACATGTTCTCTTAACCTGATGAAAATGATATGACAGCAAGAAGACTAATATTTATACATAATACATGTTCTCTTAACCTGATGAAAATGATATGACAGCAAGAAGACTAATATTTATACATAATACATGTTCTCTTAACCTGATGAAAATGATATGACAGCAAGAAGACTAATATTTATACATAATACATGTTCTCTTAACCTGATGAAAATGATATGACAGCAAGAAGACTAATATTTATACATAATACATGTTCTCTTAACCTGATGAAAATGATATGACAGCAAGAAGACTAATATTTATACATAATACATGTTCTCTTAACCTGATGAAAATGATATGACAGCAAGAAGACTAATATTTATACATAATACATGTTCTCTTAACCTGATGAAAATGATATGACAGCAAGAAGACTAATATTTATACATAATACATGTGCGCTTAACTAATCGGATGGAAACATTGATGTTGCATTGATAATATTGGGATGGAAACATTGATGTTTCATCGATAACATTGGGCTGGAAACATTGATGTTCCATCGATAACATTGGGCTGGAAACATTGATGTTCCATNGTTAAAAGGATGTGACATAGTTTTTAGTCGGGAATTTTGGGAAATGATCAGGGGAAATCAGGGAAAAGGTCAGGGATTTCATTGGTCAAGTTGAGTAGACACCATGTAGTTTGAACATAATAATGTATCTAATTTCCCAGTTAATTGGCCCAGGGAGGGGTATCTAAGTCCAACATCTAAAGTAAAAGCTTACTAACTTTCTTTGCTGCTTCTTGTCCACCTATCACCCTATTTTATTCCTTTAGTCCCCCTTTTTTTCATTGTCAGCACACACCAGTGTTATTAATTTCTCCACGTTGTCGGATATCTGACTGGCACAAGTTCTGACTGCTGTAAATGTTTCTTATCTAAACCAGTAACACCTTTAGTAAACTAATCACCTAACACTTAACTGTTATCTCATAGTAAATAACTCATACCAGCCCTCGCATGTCATCAGTACATTAATATCCTGATTGATACATTTAAATGGCTTTTTTGTTTCTAGTTTGCATGCTTGTGAATCATTTTAAATTAACTGGTAAGCTTGAAGGCACGACACTACCTACATTGAGTGATACCCTTAACAAGCAGTAAGACAATTATCACAAAAGAAAACGTAACTTAGATGTCTGTGTTTTCAAACATGTGCTGCACAATGTGGGCAAACATATATACACTCTCATTTCTACCGTCCTCAACCCCGCTGCAGTAGTGTAATTAAATGCATATATAAGTATAACCCAAATGGGTAGTAATATGCGTAGCAAAATTTAAAATATTACCCAGAGGAAAAATTAGATTCTTAGTTTAGGAGTGCATATTCAGATTCTTATCCTCAAGTTGTTATATACCCTGGCGAAAAATTGCCCGACTCAACTTTTTTGCTTGTCAAATTCCTATGTTTGTAGTAAATACTTCTCATTGACAGTTTAAAAAAAAAGTTTAGACTTTTAGGATTTTTGTGCAAATCTACAGCTCAAGCTGTTTTTTTTCCACAGACCTTAATCAGTTGAATTCATATAATCTATAAATTAACCAATTAACATAAATTCTATCTAGAAGAGCAAATAATAAACTTCTTGCATCATATTTGTTTCTCAATATCTTGAATTGCTAAAATGTTACACAATTATGTGTGTGTAAAAGACCCATAAAATTATTCTCATTAGCTCTTTGGTATACATTTTTGGCATGATTATGTAACATGCATTGTTCCATTAAAATCTGTGAAATAGTGTCAGGTAGAAGTTTTTAATGGAATCGGTGTGTTTCAGTTATAGTTCGGGTCAGGCGTTCAAACATGTGATGACGGAAATTAATGACCTGGCGGGCCAACACGAAGTAATTGCAGAAAATATGCAGGCCAATGTCATCCGAGAAGTTACAGTCCTTGTCAAGGATTTTAAAGAGGAGAGGAAAAAGGTTGGTGTGGGCTGTGTACAGAAATTGAATTAATACATTTTTGGTTGTTGATGGCCCAAGAATAGTTTGATTATTCACTCAAAATGTAATTGTTGGGATAGTTTAAAATACATTTATTTTTATTACTTTTATATTAATCAATTCTTGTCCCCGATTGTAAGTAGGCCCAAGCCAAAATCGTTTTAAAATATTTTAATTGTTGATTTTCTGTATATTGTAGGAATATATACTGTGAAAAGTTATTAGAATCAAATTTTGGGACCCAATTGTATTTAATTTCTCTCATTGATTAATATTGATAATATATATCAATAAAGCTTTGTGATTATGTTTTTTTACAGATCTAGAATACTTTATTTTAAATATTTAAAAAAAATGAAGCTCCAATTATTTAAATTGAAAAAATATTTCCTTTTTTAGTACAAATTCAATTTGGTTACATGACTAAATAATTACTTTCACAGTAAAATTTGAAAATAATTTCAAGGTATTTGTGCTTATTTACTTTCTACCAGCTTCTACAAGAGGGTGCACGCATGATGGCCAACTTAAACAATCAGGTAGCAACCTTGGACCGTGCGCTTAAAAACTATGAAAAGGCATTCAAAGAGGCGGAACGCGCACTGGACAACTTCCAGCGGGCAGACGCAGATCTGAACTTGTCCCGTGCAGAGGTAGAAAAGCAAAGGATGAACATGGCTATAAAATCGCAACAATGTGAGGAGACCAAGAACGAGTACGCCAACCAGCTGCAAAAGACCAACGACCTGCAGGTGCTGATTCTGAGTTATTTGTTAATAAGGGTTGGATATTTGACTGGGCATGAACTAATAATTGTCTGACAGTGTGGTCGCTATGATTAGTTATGCTATGCAATCTCTCTCTCTCTCTCTCTGATTAATACTACACTCGAAACTTATTCCTTACCAGTGACTACGTGGTTTAAGACTGACAATAGACTAGATTGCTGACAGCGGAAGTTCAAGATTCACATCTTGGCCAGCTACACTGTGGGTGGTTTTCACCAATGTGTAATTTATCACTAAGGTTTTCACATCCACTTTTCCTGGGTTCATACACACTTAAAAAAGGCAGGGCAATTTTTAAAAGTCAATAGAACTCTCAGATATTTATGCAATCATTTTTAAAATACAATGTAGAAGAGAATAACCCAGTGTAAACTATTAGTTTTTATTCTCAAATTCATATGATTTTACAAAGCGTTTTGACAAATTTGTATCAAATTATTCTTGTGTAAAGAATTTATTAAAAATGATTAAAGAAAAATATTGTTTGATGTAAAGCTTTGCATATAATAACTGTAAAAATGTATAATTTTTAGCCTGAAAAACCTGGAAAAGTCAAGGAATTTTCAAAACTTAGAAATTATATTAACTCGGTTCCTCTTATAAACAATTTAATTTATACCTAAGTTGCTAACAACCATCCAAATTATTCCATTTAAACATTGATATGGCTTGATTTATTAATACTAATTATATTTTATGCTCTGTTTTCCTGGTGTAGTACCAACACTACCACTCAATGATGCCTGAGGTGTTCCACCAGCTACAGGAGCTTGACGAGAAGAGAATAAAGAACATCAAGAACTTCATTACACAATCTGTCGACATTGAGAGGAACGTGTTCCCTATCATTAGCAAGTGTCTTGATGGCATAGTTGTGGCCGCTGACAAGATTAATGAAAAGGAGGTCAGTTGCATATCTTCTAGGGTCATTTTGGACTGAGCGCTGAACACTTGGCGAGAATGAACCTGTGTTTAGCTTTATCGCTTGAAGGGTGTTTCGTACCCGGATCCTGAGATACATTATAGAGGTCTAGAAATACTGCTTTATTTAATAAGTGGCTTGTTATTTCAAAATATGATTTGTAACTAAATGGAGCGTAAAGGTGTCAACCAGTTCCTATAGGTTTAAAAAGTTTACATTTGCTCATTTTAAAGTATGTTTCTCACAAAATATTGCAGTTCTGAGATCAATGCAAATTGCTTCAAATATAGATCTAGCATTCCTTGAACAATTAAAGTAATTTTTAATAAAACTGTAATTAAACATTTTAAGATATCTAGGATTGTTTCAGTGACTTGGAAGCTCCATAACTGCCATTTCTATAAAAATTACACCACCATTTTAAAATATTTCTTTTCTGAGTACGTGGCACCCTTTATTAAAATATATACCCTTGTTTCCTTCATACATGCAATTTAGATTAGATCTTTGAATAAAGTCATAACCATACAAATACCAATTTGATTGATATAAAGTTACACATTGGGCACTGTTTTATTAAGTTCAAAAACTACAATCAATTGCTAAAATTTTGAGAGAGAAAATATTGTTTTGAAGCTTGCCTATATTAATTAGGGGTAAAATAGATGCGGCTATTTTCCTTGCTGTTTAATGCTAAACTCTTGGGCATTCTCATCCAGAAAAGTTGTGTTATTATTACAGGACACTGCACTAGTAATAGAGAAGTACAAGTCAGGGTTCCAGCCCCCTGTGGACTTCCCTTTCGAGGACTTGAGTACGCTCAAGAGTGGGGAAGGGCCCACGAGGATCAGCACCACAGCTATTACGTCCATGAGGCCAGAGGCGATGACGGTGAAGGGTACCATGTCAGCTGGCAAGATCAAGAAGAGAGTGGGGCTGTTCGGCATCTTCAGCTCTAACAAGGTAGACCACCGATTACTTTTTACTGTTTCTTCTGCCTAATTAATGGCTCACATTTATTTATTTTCTTCTTTTTTTTTTTTGGTGTTTTTGTCTTAATACTGTCTACTTGACCCTTTTCACATTATAATGTTCCATTTATTGTTTAATAAAGTGATGCATTTTAAGGCTAAATATCATAACTGCATAGTTTTGTTTAGTGTTTGTTTATAAAGAGCTGAGTGTTGATATACATTAGAAAAATCAAGGAATTTGGCCCGCTAGATGAAAGTCAAGGAAATCTCAAAAAGTCACAAAAATGTTCTAAAACAAAATCAGACTGTCTTGACATTCAAATCTTTATTTTCTTTAGTTCGATACCACATAGGGATATTTATTACAACATTTTTGTCTTTCCCTTACAATCCCGTTCCTTTCATTTCATTATTTCCATGATAGTTTAAATGTGGCCCCTTTGTCCCTCAAATAATCATATTGGAGGAGGGGCGGCAACACACCCTTGCAAGTGAAAGTTAAAAGGTGGTAGTAATTTATGAGTTAAAGAATCCCCCCTTTCACTCTCCACCCAAAAAATCTTAAGTTACTTGGGGGGAAAGGCTTGAAACTTGAAAAAAAATCTGTTTTTTTCCCACTGTTTCTCACTGGCCATTTGGATGCAGGCTACACCCATTTTAAAATAAATAATAACATGCTTTTGGTTCTAATGAGACTACCTCTTTTATCCATAGGAGGCTCTTCTTATTGATTCTGACATTAAAATAAGTACTATTTATTAGTTTGATCATACTATGTCGATATAGTTAGCAGCGAGGGAGAAAGAATAAATAGGCTGTCAAAGTAAAGCCTGTTAACTAAGGAGGCAGACTTTGACCCCATGAAAACTCAATAGCGTCAGCCCGCAAGTGAGCTATACCAACCGAGCGGCTGCCGCATATTGGCGAAGATAGTGCCAACATTAATGGATATAGGGTGTCATGTGGTCAGCACAATAAATCTTCCAGCCATTAATCTCAGCTTTCTAAACCTGAGCTGATATATATTTATTCAATTTGCTCCTCCTGACTCTTTGACAGCTATAGTTTAGATTAAATGTATACCTACCAATAAAAAACTTAAGTTACAAAGCAGATAACACAGGAGAATTAATGTTTGAAATGATGCAAAATATTGTCATGCAGAAAATTTTCAACTAATTAACTAAATGGCATAAAGATGTTAGTGTTTGCAATTATTTTAACACAAAACATGCAATGCTCTAGTGCAGAGCTTCTGAGGTTTGTTATTTTTTCTACACCAATTCAAATTGCGTAAGTAAAAATTTAGATTATGATGCCACAAGACTAGTAATTAAATTATGGACATATACAATAGTTAATTTGAGAGTTTCACCATTAACTAGGATGACAGTTTTAATCTAGGAATTTTTGTTGTTTGTGTATTACATTTTAAAATGTATATAAAAGCTAAACCTAAAATATGTGATAACTGCAACATTAAGTAGCATGTACTTCATAAAATAATCAATAGTTGTAGTATTTTTTACTATTGCATTTTTCTTTTGCTGACTTGCTCTTTCTCATTTAAAAATTAGTTAAATATCTTTAGTGCATGAATTGTAATTTTTATATATGTATATATATATTTTTTTATTAATTTAAAATGCTTGTCACTGTTACTTAAATCTTTCAAGCTTGGTTTACTTTACTTGTTCATATTTTTAAAGTAAAAATAAATGGTACAGAACTGCGCAAGGACTTTCTCGCTCTATTGTTTAAAAATTGAGATATTTATTCAAAACTCGTAATATATGTGAAACAAAATAATATACACTAGCAAACCCAAGCATATATTGCACTAAATCTATGTAAAATGTCCCGATTTTAAATTTTATAATTTTATTTTTAAAGAACTTATGTCCTCATTTGTATGTTTGGACCGATAAAAAATATCAATATTGGGTCCTCAAAGGTCAACACTTAGTATTAAAATTTTGACTTCAGGTTAACATTTTCGACATTTTATTAGGTGTTGCACATCTTCAGGTCATCGCATTGCTATTAAATTCCTCATTTATAAATTTTGACCAATAAAAAATGTAAATATTGACTATTGAGTCTAAAATGGAGATAGGTCATGGTTGTACAAACATTTCTCATAAAAGTTTTAAGGAAAAATAACTTAAGCTTTTCAAGAGACCTACTTATATTTAATTACTTTATGGCATTGGAGAATTATTGCATTAAAACTTAACTAGTATTTCTTTACTACTAAAGCTCACAAAATTGTATTAATATAGCTGCCAATATCTCAGAAACTGTCGGTTTTATAAAAATATATTTCATATAAAAAAAATGTATTTGTAATAGTAGCCTACTACAATTTTGCATTGATAAGTTATGTAGTAACTCAAATAATTGCAGATATTCAAAAATTTAAGCTTCTGTAAAGTACCCTAAAAGTCATTTTCATGGGAAAATGAGAATAGCCAGTTTATTTATAATCTTAATCAATGCCTAGATACAAATTTTAATCAAAATCGTTAGAACCGATTTTGAGAAAATCAATTTTTTCTCTTTTCGCCCTTTATTAAACTACTCTTAATTTTAAGTTGAAACAGACACACAAACAGACGGCATTGCAAATACCACTTTTTAGGGTCCGGGGGGTCATGAGACGTAGAGATCCATCAACATTTCAGGTTAGATTTTTTTAAGGTCACAATACTTTATCTTTTGTGTTAGAAAAGTTAAAAAAATATAAATATTTGCATATAGCTTGAAAGTTATTGGTTTTATAAAATTATGCTATGGTTTTATAAATAGATCTAGATATTTGTAATGATAAGTAATTTCATGTCTCAAATAGTTTCGGAGATATGATAAAAAATGATAATTTACGCATCAGTCCGGAGCCCTTTTGTCATTTTGCTAAAATATCGGGAGAGGCCATTTTGTTTGGAATGTTTAGAAATGTTTAGAAATGAAATTTAATCAAAATCTTTAGAGTCGATTTTGAGAAAATCGACTTTTTCTCTTTTTGTCCTTCAGTAAACTACCCTTAATTTTAGCGTTAGATATCCAATTCCAAAAATCCTCGGGGTCAACCCTATGAAAACCCTAGATACCAAGTTTTAGCCTGATCGGTAAAATAGTTTAGGCTCTAGTTGGAGGTACAGACAGACAGACAGACAGACAGACGGACGGACGGAAATTCGAAAACCACTTTTTTGGATTCGGGGGGTCATGAAACGTCGAGATTCATTAAAATCTTTGGTTCGATTTTTTTGATGATTACAATACTTTCTCTACCTGTAAGATAGCGAGAAAGTAAAAATAACCTTTATGCAATTAATGCCAGTACTGCTTCTCAGTAAGTCTGACTAACTATAGTCACAAGTTTCATAAGAAGAACCTTACCTGACAGCTAGAAAAGTTCTTTCAAGTATTCATACACCAGCTCAGTTAATCTGAAACTGTCGCCTGTGATGTATACAACCAATACCTTTAAAATAACACTAATAATATAGTAAAATGTTATCATTGTTGGCTGGAAAAAAAGTACATAATTTTTTTAAACATCCATCGTATCAAAATCATTCTATAACAGGATGGGAGTAAATTTTTTTTATCAAATGCACAGTAATTTGTCTTAATAAAGAAGGTAGACAAAATTGAGAAAATATTCACCCTAAGTAATTCTGACCTGTACTGATTGAGACATACTTCCATCATTCACTTAACTGCAAAATAATTTTTATATAAAATTCAAATTTTACAAAGGTGTGAAATAAAGATTAAAAATATGTCAGATTAACCATTAAATTAAACACACAACTATACACTAACAAGAAGTGGTGACAAAGGTATATTTTTTATATTACTCACTTAACAACACTTAAATTAGGATTAGTGAAAAAGTAGGTAAAAGTACTTTGTTTATTTTACTTATTTTATTGAAGATTATAAAAACATAACTAAGGTTTTATGCTGTTTTTCAAGCTCCACTACCTTTTTTTATATATCATCTTTGCTTTGAGGTAGGTTCCTTGAGATTTTAAGGCACTGTTATGATATGAGTGGAAACTATTAACAAGTACACAGGGAAGCAGTCTTACCTTGACGGATTACACTATGAGTATATCTTATAAGCTATACCATAGTGGAAACATGCAAGGTAAGCTTAATACCTTTCAGTACATATCATGTAGTGTAAATTATAACAACTTATTCAACTATAAAGTTCTAAGCAAATTTTTTTCTTAAACTATTTACATCCATCACTGTTTCCAGCCTGTGTGGTCTGGGTAGCTTTTTATTAACCGGCTTGCTAGACCTGGCTTAGCTTCATATGTTTTACAATCTATTTTAAGACCAGGACAGGTACAACATCCAGTTCCCGGTTTTTAATTAATCACTGTGAAAGGGTAAACCCACATTTCACCAGTGATAAATTTTTCAGCTATGCCGGGAATTGAGCAGGGACCCTTAGATCAGTAGACAAACACGCTACCAACTGAGCTAAGGTGTTGAATTGTTTTCTTAGACCCACATCATAAATCCATTAATATCCTATGTATAACCTAATTGTACTTGTTAACTATGTTTCTGGGGGGATGTTTGCTTTTAACTTATCTCACAAGTAGTCTGGTTTTGAGTGTTTTTCAAAATATATTCTCACCAGTATCTAGAAAGTTGTGAGTTTAGAAACATATTATTTGTATATGATTGAGAACTTAAGCTAAATGAAATAGCCATATGCTTGTTTTTTCTTTGTTTTTTTCTACTGCATCTTACAACCCGCTCATGCTACCACATATTTACATTAAATGGCTAGGGATGAGGAAGTAAAGAGTTAGGCACAATACATACACCCAACTCTGTCGCTTAGTAATAATATGGCAGTCTAGGTATTTTGTCATTATCATCAATAAAATTTGGAAAAGTGATAACTGATAAATGTACCTGATTAAAGGAACTGGATGCTCTGTTTTCCCTGAAAAATAGCAATCCTACCTTGACAAATTACAGCAGCGGTCAACAACTAACGGCCCACCGGCCAGATCTATCCCACAAAAGATTTAGCAAACAAACAATGGTATTCATAAAAATAGACTAATCACTAGTTACTATAAGTATGAGAAATATAGAGTTGAAATGTTGTTACTCTTTATTTTTACTAAACTGGCCCATTAGTTATTTTTTCAACCCCATACAATACGCAATATCAAAAAGGCTGCCAACCCCTGAATTACTATATGGCCCTTTCTTGTAAGCTGCACCAGAGTGGCAAGGAATGTTTTGTACCTTTCAGGCTAAACTAAGTGTACATTTGTGCACTATTACATACATATTCTCCCTCTTTACAACAAAGTAGAGTCGATAACCTGGCAATAAATGCGACCTAAATTGATATTTTGCACCTAAATCTGTAAATCTTTATTAGATACTTAATTTCCATATACATCTAGCTATACAGACACAATTTAAAGTTGACCGGTCCATGTGAGATAAATAAGCAATAAGCATCCTCATTATTACAAGGAGGGTACAAAGTACTGTCAAATTTAAAGAATCTATTTAAAAGATAAAAAAAATGTTGACGGCTTGGGTATTATATATACAGTTAATTTATTTCTCTTGGAATAATTTGATGTTTGAACAAGTTTCACCGTCACTTTATTTATTTATTTATTTATTTATTTATTAAATATTTTATAGTTTATCCAATAGGATATATAAATTGTTCCCTCTGCTAGCAACCACCTCTGTGGTCTTATGGTCAAAAATCCTGATACAGATTCAGAGGTTCCGGGTTCAATCCCCGGCGCTTCCAGATTTTTCTGTGAAGCAGTGGGTCTGGAACAGGGTCAACAACCTTGTGAGGACAAACGAGGAGCTACTTTAAAGTAAAAGTTGAGGCTCTGGTCTGGAAATTTGAAATTAGCTGCTGAAGGGTTTGTCGTGCTGATCACAACACCCTCTATTTGCAGAAGCCGGCACTATCTTTGCCAGCAGACCTTAGCCGCTCGATTGCAAGCCGACGCCAGTGATTTTTTTTCATTCGCTAACTTTCTTTGTTATGAAAATAATATTCAAATTAAATTCAAATTTAGTATATGTGTGTTTAAGAATAACTCGCATAAGAGTGCCAAATATTTCAGCAACACTTTGTGGGAGTTGTCCAAATTCTAAGTATTAAGGGTGTGAAAGATATCCTAAAATATAAGCCTAGTGCCTGGTTTTTGGATTATGCACTCCAAATCAATTATTTTCAGCAATGAATTAAGATCAATAGAATCGTATATATTATCATTCTTGTATAATCTGCTCTCCAACACATGGACAAACGTATTAGTAATATGGTGAACATTAAAGAATACATTTCTAATTTTCATCTCTGTGATTTTAATTATATTTTTTTTCTAGATAAAACAGCATCAATACTGTTTTTAATTTTCCTTGTTCATTATATTTATCCAATTATCGTAAATTATAGTTTGACAGCTATTTTCCTAGCTTAATAGCTTTGATTTATTTTTTCAAGACATTAATATTGAATAAAGATAAAATATATTTACAGGTAAAAGTGTACCAAGTCTAAGTCAGTACTTAGAAATTAAATTGACAATCACACATTATTTCTGAAATATTTCATTAAAAAAATAATTTCATGCATACACTTGCAATGTATTATATCATTCTGACAAACCTTTGTACATATCCAGTACTTTTACTTCCACACTTGCAAAATATACCCTAGTGAAAGTAAAAGAAGTATAAATTGATTGCATCCATATATTTTCTTTTTATTAATGTTTTGATATTTTTTTTCTCCTTCTATTTCGATGTTCCCTTCTATATTGGTGACTGGTTGAATGGGACTTCCCCTGAAAACTCTGTGAGTATAATAACACTTGAAGATATTGAATGTGGCTCTTGTCCTTTACTCGTGTCGCTAGTTTGATGTCTTGGTGCATGGGCAAGTGTGGGCATGTTGAAGTTGGTATAGTGGCAGGTTGCGCTAGTAATGGCGGAGTGTCACCCCTCATCATCCTGGGTTTTTGTTTGTCATTATTGTCATGTTGTAAGCAAAATTCAATAAGTTTCGATTGTGCAAAGTTGGAAATGGTTTAAGTTTATATTTTTAGACTTCAGATTTAGATTTCAAGATTGAAAATACAAAAACAAATAATAATTACCTTATGACCTAGAAATATATGAAAACCTTGTGAAAATATTGGATATTCATTCATGTAATTTAAGTGAAAGGGCAGGAAGCCAACCTGAAAGGATAGTAAAGTTAGGCTTCTTTCTTCCATCTTTTTGATCACTCTCACATTTACATATAATTAATATAAAAAAGGAATATCCGCTTTGGTGTTTTAATTATCCTAGTTTAAAGTGTCACTCTCATAATAGACTGAACTGGTGATGACGAGTAGGGTTTGAATCTCAGTTGGGTCTACCAAGTATGGTTTTTCTTAACTTATGTTCCAATCTCCCTCCGCGCTAATGCAGATACACTTCCTCTAAATTCAACCTTACTCATTTCCAACACATTTCACATTGGCATAATGAGTACATGTGTGTATAAACCGATCAGGTAATAAGACGTGGTGCTAAAATTAAAAAATAAGCAACATTGTAACAATCACATAACTATATATACACCCACCTCGGTTGCCGCAGGGTCTAAGATCAGGGGCGCGCACACACAAAAGGGGAGGGGGGGTCCAGCGTGTCCGAACCCTCCCCTGGCGAACATGAAGTAGCCTATGCATAAAATATTAAATAAAAATCTAAGATTTATTAATGTTTAATCACATTAAAGCAGTGGTTGAAAATAACCCAATGTCTCAGTACAGTCTATATATATATATAGCCTCATAAAGTAATTTGTTCAAAAAGTATGAGTCTTGTACGAGTAATGGATTGGCTTGACTAATGACCTGTAACTTCTTTACTTTGGACCCCCCTTTCCCCCCTCCAACCAAGAAGAATTTCTGATTGGGGCTAGAATTTCGTTCGGGTGTACAGAGGGTGGTTTTTACTAAATGGTTTTCCACTCTTCCTCCACACATGCAGGTAAACTTTCTATTAATTCAACCTGCCTCATCCCTAATACATTAATGTAGTTATTACAAATATTTATAACTAGAAATGGGTAGTAAGACGCGGTGTTAAAAAGAAGAGGAAAAGGGAGTATTAATGTAAAATAACATGTGGGCGTGATAAGGATCAGGAGATAGACGTGTGAAGAGTATATGAAGAAATTGAGAGGCTTATTCGTTTCTATCAAAGCCTAACTCAATTATTCTTTCAATTCGACTTCCTTTCCTATCACTCATCTTAGACTACATTACTTTACAAGACCAAAAATATGTTACAGCTTAACTTGCACTATGGAGATTTTGCATGTTTAGCCACTTAACCTTTTAAATGATTAATTTCAAACTTTTGCAAAAGTAAAAATGTATGTTTGAAAAAGTTCTATTGGTCTTTATGTTCTTTTTAAACATAAGTAAAACAATAATGAATAACATGTGATGCAGCTTTATATAAAGAGGTAGCATTTGGCCCTGACCAGTGTAAACATCTAAGTAGTTTCCGAGTTAGAAAATAGTGGTGTGTGTGAAGATCCCATGACATATATATTATATAAAAAAAGTTATAAAATAATGCTTGTTAATATGAACAGGAATTGCATACTATTTAGTTATAGCTTTATGTAAGAAAGAAAAGGGAAATCTCAGGGATTAGAAAGGAGTTAACCGCAGGATGAAGCAAACCAAAGCAACCTGACGAAATTATTTTGCCATTCAGTGACTTTGAAGAACTTCCAAGACATAAGAGTTCTCACAGTCTTTGCCAATGGGCAATTATATTTTTTACTTTGAAATAATTCATCGTAAATAAACCATTATTATTAAATGTTTTAGATAAGTTTTATTAACAACCTAATCCAAGGGAGTGGAATATAGGAAGGATGTAAAAGTCAGAAGTGTACTGGGCCAGGATTTGAACCCCAACCTTTAAATCCAGATCTTAGTACACTGGCACTGAATTAGCTTTGCTGTGAAATGCTATTAATGGTACATTTTGTGGCATTTGTGCTTCACTTGTAAAGTAATTCATATTGTTGTCACTGTCAGGAAGCTAAACAGGACAGTGACAGATTGTGGCAAGAGCTGAATTAGTTGAAGTTGTGTTTTAAAATCAATTAAAGAATCACTATTTAAAAGGGGACAGTTGTTAAAAGCGTATAAGTCACATGTTCTAAAGACGTTGTCTTCATTCCATGGATAAAGACATTTTGATAAATGTGTCACATTTCCTAGCTGGACTGTCTTGTTTTTGCTACAGGTAAAACAAATATGAAAATAATATTTATTTTGCTTAAGTTTTAAGTTGAAAAAGTAAATAAAGTAACATAATTTTGTGATTTTTTAATTAAAATTATGGTTTATATACCTTATTTTTAGCTTATTCTTTGTTTTACATAATAATTACTTAGTATTGTTATTTATTATGAGCTATGCAAAAATAACTAAAAATATGTTTGTTGTTGAATGGAATGATAATTAGCTTCTATCCATCTATATTAATAAAATTAAAAGTTTGTTCTTGACCAGTTACATTGGGATGTAGCTTTTAATATATGGCTATTGTGTAGTCGGTCAAGATAGGCTACCTACATTTCAGCGTAAATAAAGTATATTTTCTATATTCTAATCAAATTTAATCTTGCAAAATAAACACCTTAGTTGCTACTTTTTTGCATGTTTTTATTTATTATTCATTATTATTGTATATTATAATTTAAGATTAATGTGTTGAAGTTTGTTGGTATTTTAATTACTTTAGCTTATATATAAAAAAGGAAAAAAAAAATGAAACAAACTATTCAATATTCATTGGCTAAGGAAAAAAATTATATTATTGTAAATGAAACTTTTCATAAAAAATGAAATATTAATCTACTTGGGATTTTTAACATGATAAACTATATAACTTTTATTTGGCAAACAATTAAAAAGAAGGAGGCAGTTGGAGTTCAACTAAGGGGAGGAGAGTTGAGGTTTCAAAATCCCTCCTGAAAGTATTATTAAGAATACATTCTTGGATTCCTCCACAATGCCGAGCGAGACCAGTAGCTTATTAGAGTCTTAAAAATCGCATCACATCTATAACCCCACTTGTGTTTAAAAAAACACTTTAAATTCTTTCAAGAGGGATTTTATGTTTTAAAAAATAAGCTTTCGGACATCTTTTGTTAGGATACTTTCCCCTAATGTCACCATGTTATCGCATGTAGAGAACTCCCATCAAAATAGATTTCTGGGTACTCCCCGACAAGAAGTCACTCACATATTGTTGGAATATAAAATTATAGCTGTTGGTGTTGCTAGACATAAAATCTTTTTATAAACTTGAAAGTAGTGGTCAAATTATGTTGTCACACTCTGCTCTTGTTACTAGTGTATTATTTGTGAACTTCAATGTGATGTATTTTGGTATTAATTGAACTTCCGGTACTGTTTCTCTTTGTTTCACTGGTAGAATTCTTGTGTGCTGTGCTTTTATATTTTATTTTCTCTTCTGTGATGTGGTATAAGTTTGAATACATTTCGTACTTCCTTGTTTCCATGCTTTCAGAAGTTCATTGAAGTGTGTATTGCTTTCAAGGTAGGTTAACTGTTGGGGTGAAAGCAGTAGACATAAATTATATACAGGATTAAGTTAATTTGGTTCAAATTTAAAACAGCTTAAGTTTGATTTCATTTTTAAATATGATTCATTAAAAACTAGTTTTTAAAATAGATATATTTTAAATATATTTAGTTTAATCACGGCAATTTTTAAATAAAGATTCAGATTAAAATAAATATAATTGTTTAGTTAAAAAATTATTAATACAATTAACATATGAGTTACGAAATTCTAATTGGGTAGGCATGAGAAGATTAATTAATAGTCTGACCAAGGGCTATTAATGTCTTAATTTAGGAGCTGGCGATGAAGATATATAAAGGAAAGTGCATTCACAGTGCTCCCGGCTGAGATTTTAATCCCAACTTCCTCATCAATCCTTTACACTGCGTGTCTTTAAGTATTAAAACACCACAGCAAATAATGTAGATAAATCGGAATCATTTGCCATCAATCTTGTGATGGTCTTGATGCAGCTCTTCACTTCCTCCTGCCCTGAGCCAAGTCTTTTACATCTTTATAAATTGTTCTTGCCGAGATTCCGCTCTCTAATGGATGTATCTCTCATCCTTGATCTTCCTCTTGCATTTGTTCCCCTTCTTCTTTCAATATATTCTTCTAAGATTAACTTTGTTAAACTCACTTTGGCGGCTGCATGGTCTAAGGCGCCATTCCCACAATAACTTAAAGCCTGCCAATGATGGGGATATCAAGTTTTGAATTATTGTCAGGTTTACTGAGCGAAGTTTTTTCAAAATGGCTTTCCACACTTCTCCACACAAATGTGAGTACACTAAAAATTCAACTTTCCTCATCCCTAACACATGTATCATGTGTAACTCAAACTGGTAGTAAGACATGGTGAAAAAACTTATTTAAACTCCCGTGTCTGAATATGTGGTCAATATTTAAACCTTTTGTTTTCTTAAGTATTTTCAAATCTTCATCTCTTACTTTGCCTTCCTTAGTACATCTGCTTTGGAAACTCTTTCTATCCATGATATTTTCAACATTCTTCAGTAACACCACATTTTTAATTGAAATTTTTTATCCACTTATCTATCTCTCCAACCACTACTACTACTACTACTACTAGCTCAGCCACTTGGCCACTATTGCAATCAAGGGGCATGATGCTAGATAGTGTGGAAAGAGGGAGGGGGATTACACGACCCTGAAAATCATAACACTGTGAGCATGGATGCACCTCAGCTTCTAAGGTCCTATAATGAGGATGGAAAAGGAGAGAATGATGGAGATGAAGAATGTAGGAAAAAGACTGCAAGGGAAACCAATCAAGATGGGAGGAGCAGATATGAGAAAATATACAAGTGAAAGGAGAATAATGGAAGCAACAAATGAAAAGAATCTACTATCATTACCAAAAGCTTGGGCATAAACATATATGCCTCGCTCAATGAGTATGAAATTGTTTTATAGAAGGCGGTGGTAAAAAAAATCCACATTTTTCAAATAGATCCAAGTAAATGAAAGATAATATAGAAATAAAATCTCAAGACCGAATCAATTATTTAAAATAATATCAAATTTCAACTTCCCAAACAAATTATGCTAGTCAAAGTCAGTCCCAAGAGGTGTTATGGGGGAAGAAGAGGGAGTAGAGTTCAATATTCTTCTGCTGAGAAGGCAGCACCATCCATAAATTAGCTTTAGGGATTTGTAACAGGTTCATAACCAGCTCAGTAGAGGGTGCGGTCAAAATGCTTCTAATCTTTATTTTCGGTTCTACCATTGATTCATGTCTCATTTCCATATAATGCAACGCTCCATACATATACCTGGAAGAATATTTCTTGGTTTCTAGAGGATAGTAATATATTTTTTCTATGAAATACCCTTTTTGCCTGCGCTATTTTACTTACTATATCTTTCTTGCTTCTGTTATCTTACTTCTGAGATAGCAAAATTCTGTTTCTTGCTGTAGCTCTACTCTACCTCTGATTCATATCTCGTTTACTATATATCATGATTTTTGTGTTGTTTTTTTTTTGCTTGATCTTCATATTAAATCCAGTTTTCAGTAATTCATCCATTATTCTCAATAGTTCTTGGAGATCTTCCTCACTTTCTACACATACAACAATATAATCAGAAAATCAGAGCATGTTAAGTACTTATCAATTATCATCATATCCTAATTCCATTACAATTTTCTTTGGCAGAATTGGTTTTAAACATTAGCCTCTCCAATGTATCCTTTCTTACCACCACCTTTCCTCCTTCTTCACAATGACCACAATGACTCCTCTCTCTTCCACACTTCTCGGCACTCCCTTCAGTCACGTGTTCTTTGCTATTCCTCTTGGCCTCCTTCCCCCACTTCAATATTCAGTATCTTGTTGGGTATCCTGTCCTGCACTGGCTCCTTCTTAACTGTACCTCTCACCCTTTCAATTTCTCATCCTATTCATTTTTGTTACTCCTATAGTACTTCTCATAATTTTCATTTTACAGGTTTTAATTCTGCTTCAAGCTTGCTCCATCACTACCCACATTTCTGCTGCATATATCAATATTGGTACATTATGTCCTGTAGATTACTCCTTTACACTTCCTCAGCACATCCCTGCTCCAAATTATACTTCTCATACGTTTGAAAAAAAGCTTCTTGTCTCCCTCTCTCACTGATTTCTCTTCTGTTTCTTCACCCGCCTCAGTGGCGTAGTTAGTTAACGCACAAGTTTTGTGTTGAGCTAGACTGCTGAGGACGGGGAGATCAGGGTTTGAATCTCACCCGGGTGAACTGGGGGTGGTTTTCCCTAAATGGTTTTACACTCTCCTTCCACGCAAATGTGGGTTCACTTCATCTTTATTCAACCTTCCCAATTCCTAACCCATTGGAGTAATTACTACTTAAGCGTATAACCCAAATAGGTAGTAAGGCGCGGTGCTAAGTACTATCTTCTGTTTCTTCTACTCTCTATCATATTATACTTCATAATCATTAATTGTTATCACTATAGTCTGATTTCTGTACACATTGTAAATTATTCTTCTGTCTGTGTTTGATGCCTAGTTTCTTCAAAATTTCAAACATTTGGTTCCATTCCACATTATCAAATACCTTTTATATACTACCAACAAATGTAATGTATCCTTGTACGTATATTAAATGCATGTGTTGTGATGCCCAGAATACTCTCATTTTTGAATTTTACTGTCCCGGGTTTCTTTGGTAATAATATTACAATACTATTTTCAAAGTAACACCTCTGTTCTGTACATTTTGATATATATATATATATATATATATATGATACATTTATTTCACTTCTTTCCTACTATTAAGTAATTCTGCTGGAATTCCATCGATTTTACATGATTTGCTATCATAATTCATTTGTTTATTTAAATTGAGTTTTAAGAATATTATCACCTCTTTCTTATATATAAATTTCATCTTTGTTTGCCAGAACGTCTTTTATCTCTCCTATATAAAGTTATTTTATGAATTCTTTCCATATTTTTATCTTCTTCTTGTCTTCTAACAATATTTTTCTTATTTAGGCCATTATGGAATTTGATTTTGGTTTCCTTTCTTAAACTCATATTCTGTCTTCCACATTTTGCATCCATCCACTTTTCCTTAAAGATCTATACTTTATTTTGTCTTAGTCTTTGGAGTTCATGAATTTTCTCCTGTTCTCTCTTTAGTTCAAGTTATCTTATGTAATCCAAGGTTTTATTACTTTGTTTGTTCAAAATTTTCTATCACTCTTTTGATTAAACTTAACTTTCCCTTATGTTTTCAATCTCTCCCAATTTCTTTTTTGTTTTTTACTGTTCTTGGCGATCTTTTTGAACTTAATTCTTGTCTGCTATATTACCAAGCTGTGATCGCTGGCAATGCCCACACCTGGTTAGCTTCTACATCACAATATTTGGTTCGTTAATCTTTCTTTCACGCATAGTCAATTTTATACCTTCCTGTATCTCTAGGTGCCTTTTATTTGTATCTTATCCTTTTGTGGCTCTCAAACAAAGTATTTGCTGCTGTCATCTTGTGCTGTTTGCAGAATTCCACCAATTTTCTTCTCTTTGATTTAATCTTTCCAGTCCGTACTTACATTCTTCATTTCCTTCTCCAACATTGGCATTCCATTCTCTAAGAATGAATACATTCTCATTTCACTATACACTTCCAATAATAATATAATCTAGGTCTTTGTAAAGGGCCTACATTCTCACATTCAATTTCAATAAATTTACTTTTTACTTGAATTACTATTTGAAGGTTTTATCAGATTTCACTTGAGTAATTTTAAACAAATGAATTTCTAAACAAAATAAATAAATGTGCTTATATATAAATATTATTATACACTTAAAATTTCACAGTATTTGGAATTTAAAAAAAAATATATTGCATGATATTTTAGAATTACATTATAGTGATGTCATTCAATATTATTAAATATCAAATTGACAATATTATTATGTCTGTTGAAAATTTAAGTAATGATAATCTTACCTCATTCCATGTGAAGCAATTCAAAGATTAATATACAAGTGAAAGGAGAATAATGGAAGCAACAAATGAAAAGAATCTACTATCATTACCAAAAGCTTGGGCATAAACATATGCCTCACTCAAAGAGTATGAAATTGTTCTATAGAAGGCGGTGGTAAAAAAAAAATCCACATTTTTCAAATAGATTCAAGTAAATGAAAGATAATATAGAAATAAAATCTCAAGACTGAATAAGTTATTTAAAATAATATCAAATTTCAACTTCCCAAACAAACTATGCTAGTCAAAGTCAGCCCCAAGAGGTGTTATGGGGGAAGAGGAGGGAGTAGAGTTAAATATTCTTCTGCTGAGAAGGCAGCACCGTCCATAAATTAGCTTTAGGGATTTGTAACAGGTTCATAACCAGCTCAGTAGAGGGTGCGGTCAAAATGCTTCTAATCTTTATTTTCGGTTCACCATTGATTCATGTTTCATTTCCATATAATGCAACGCTCCATACATATACCTGGAAGAATATTTTCTTGATTCCTAGAGGATAGTAATTTTTTTTTAATGCCCTTTTTGCCTGCGCTATTCTACTTACTATATCTTTCTTGCTTCTGTAATCTTACTTCTGAGATAGCAAAATTCTGTTTCTTGCTGTTTCATTGCTTCTTTAAATTTAGTTTGAAGAATATTATCACCTCTTTCTTATATTTAAATCTCATCTTTGTTTGTCAGGACATCTTTTTTCTCTCCTCTATAAAGTTATTTTATGAATTCTTCCATATTTTTATCTTCTTCTTGTCTTCTAAGAATATTTTTCTCATTTAGGCCATTATGGAATTTGATTTTGGTTTCCGTTCATAAAAAAATATTCTTCACATCCTTGTATTGGCCTGTTCTTCCTTTCTTAAACTCATCTTCTGTCTTCCATATTTTGCATCCATCCACTTTTCCTTAAAGATCTATACTTTCTTTGTCTTCATCTTTGGAGTTCATGAATTTTCTCCTGTTCTCTATTTAGTTCAAGTTATCTTCTGTAATCCAAGGTTTTCTTGGTTACTGAGTCTGTCTTTTGGTTTCATAGATGTTTCGCCATTTATCTTCAAAGAGTTTCATTACTTTGTTTTTTCAAATATTTTCTATCACTCTTTTGATTAAACTTAACTTTCCCTTATGTTTTCAATCTCTCCCAATTTCTTTTTTGTTTTTTACTGTTCTTTTTTGTTTTTTACTGTTCTTGGCGATCTTTTTGAACTTAATTCTTGTCTGCTATATTACCAAGCTGTGATCGCTGGTAATGCCCACACCTGGTTAGCTTCTACATCACAATATTTGGTTCGTTAATGTTTCTTTCACACATAGTCAATTTGCTACCTTCCTGTATCTCTAGGTGCCTTTCATTTGTAGCTTATCCTTTTGTGGCTCTCAAACAAAGTATTTGCTACTGTCATCTTGTGCTGTTTGCAGAATTCCACCACTTTTCTTCTTTTTGATTTAATCTTTCCATTCTTCATTTCCTTCTCCAACATTGGTGTTCCAATAATAATATATATAATCTAGGTCTTTGTAAAGGGCCTACATTCTCAAATTCAATTTCAATAAATTTACTTTTTACTTGAATTACTATTTTAAGGTTTTATCAGATTCCACTGGAGTAATTTTAAACAAATGAATTTCTAAACAAAATAAATAAATGTGCTTGTATATAAATATTACTATACACTTTAAATTTCACAATATTTAGAATTTAAAAAAAAATGTGTTGCATGATATTTTGGAATTACATTATAGTGATGTCATTCAATATTATTAAATATCAAAGTAACAAATGTTTCTTATTTTGTTTTTTCTGTTGTTCATGTTGACAATATTATTATGTCTGTTGAAAATTTAAGTAATGATAATCTTACCTCATTCCATGTGAAGCAATTCAAAGATTAAATGTGGGCTCACAATAACATTCACAGCCGAAATTTATTTTCACTTTCTTATTGTTTATCTTATGCTTCAAATCTTGTATATTTACTATTAATTTTGTATGGATATTTTAAAATTGTGGTTTGTATTAGTTAAAATATGTCATGAATACTGTCTTCTTAAGGATGAGGATAATTTTTAGTTTCATAGAGATGTATTTAGTCATCTCTTTTATATAAAGTAAAAAATTTGACCTGAAATTTGTTACTATATACTTAAAGCTCATATTGTGTGTTGCTACTGAAAGAAAGAAGGAAAACGATGTAGACCTAATTACTGAGTTAGATGTAGAAAAATGTACAGTATACTTGTGCAGGAGAAGCCTGCATTGTAAACTTTTAATCTTAAGGACTATCATAACATGTTTTTCATCCGTCCTTTTTTTTTAAACATTGGGTGGAACCTGATACTTGTATCACGTTCCTCTTCTTCATGAAGCATCACCACTCCAAAACTATAAAGCTAGGCCATACTTCCTCATCAATTTCCTCCTGCTTGACAGAAAGTATAAGGGGGAAGAAAAGTTTTAATGTTTTGTGTTCCTTTATGTTCCATTATCAAAACTACCTTCACACGATTTTATTCAATAACACAAAAACATTTTTGTTCCATTGTGTGTTAAACACATAGTGTTCAATGCATTATGCACCCAGACTAAATAGTTGATATAAAACAACTCTTTCTTTGCACTATTCCACCTTTAATTGCCTTTTTTCTCTCTCAGACACTCTTATCATTATCGAATTTGCTTTGTATTAGTATGTTTTATTCGCATTTTAAAGATGTTAAAGGCATTTTTTTAAAATATTAATTAAAAATAGTCATTGAACTTTTTAAAATATCTACGAAATCATACACCTTACTAACAAATGATCACACTAGACCATGTTGTGTCATTGCTTAGCATGTCTTATTTAAATCATCTGTCCTCTTACTGTTCTGTCCTTTAAACTATGTTTTTATTATTTTATTGGTGTGTTTTAATTCTGCATTTTGCTTCTGTCTGTGCCACACTATAATGAAGAATTAGTTTTCATTTACATTAAAAAATAAATAAACTGTTGCTTAAGTATTCACCAAGGCTTGTGACTATAACAAATATTTTAGAAAACATTGATGTTTTTATCCTGTTACACTTTTGAATGTTAATTTGACATGTTTTAATAAAAGAATATGTAAAATACTAATAATAATGGAGTTCTGAAATAAAACTCAGTAAAAAATAGAGTTATTGTTAGTGAAACACTGTTACAGTCATATTAATCTGAAGTATCATTATTGTCAAAAAGTATATAAGAAAAACACGTTAAAAGTTACTTTTTTGATGAACAACATTGCCATTGAAAATTTTCAAACTTTTTTTTAAATATTATTTGACAATAAACACTTTTTTTTTACATTTTAATCCCACAACTACAAATTACAATATAATTGGTGTAGTTTATTTAATTTTTTTCAAGACATGAAAAATATAAAAACATGAATGCTGTTAATAAAGGAATGTAAAGTTTGTATGAACAAACAATGAAAATTAATAAATGAATTTTAAATATCCGAGGAAAAATGTCCAAAAATCCCTGCATAATTTTAGATTAAATTTAATTAAATATGTCTTTAAGTATATCAACTGTGCCTTTATTTGTATGTGTGTGTGTACACAGATGGGATGGTTTAAATTGTCTTCAACTTTCTCTTTAATTCCAAACAAACTTTAAACCACAATCTTTTTACTAAACTTATAATCACTGATAAAATATAATACAGTTCACAAGATTTATTTTAGTCTGAGGTCTGTTAATTGGAGTTTGAAAAATATTTGTTCTAATGGTTTTATCTAAAACTGTTTCAACTTTGTTTCGTGAGAATAGAAATGGCTGATGGTGTTTGTTCTTGTTTTCCAGAATAACTTCTCTTCGTATGGCGAAAACAAGGAGGATTACAGTGACCTACCACCCAATCAGAGGAAGAAGAAACTGCAGCTGAGTATTATATTATAATTATTGTTAGGTTTTATTTTTCCTCAGCGTCTCGGTACTCATTTTGGGCTATACTCAAATGCGATAGGAATGAGGAAGGTAGAATTTAAAGAAAATATACCCACATTTGTGTAAAAGGTGATTGGAAAATCATATAGGAAAAACCACCCTCAGAACACCTGACTGAGATTTGAACCCCGGGTTGGTTAATCTCATTTATCGCGAGAGTGGTGCCTTAGAAAATTTGACTACCCATGCAAGTAGCCTTTATCATTGTTAATTTTATGAGTTACTAGCACTCTGGACTACATGCTTGCTTATAGTTCACTTTTAACCCCTTTTATTGGGCATGGATGAATCTTTACTTAATAAATAATGTGAGATATCTCTCAGTGCTCTACCATGTAGCACCCCTAATATTGGTTGTTGGATCGAAATCAAGTGTTTCTCTCTGAGAATCCCTACTATGATAGACCATGTGACTCTAGAACAAGCTGAGTGTAAGTGTATTGCTTGCAGGGACGGTCTAATGAAAATGAAAGGCGTATACGAGCAAAACCCAGCACTGGGTGACCCCATGTCTATCGAAGGCCAACTGAACGAGAGTGGTCACAAGTTAGACAAATTGAGGCAGGAGCTGCATAAGTTCAACACATACCTAGAGGAGGCCCAGGACGGCTTGGCTCACAAGACTTCTTCGGGGGTGGTACTCTCTGTTTCACCCTCAGCTCCCTCTCGACGCAGCAAGGGCGCTGCGCCTGGCCACCACCTCAACGGAGGACACCTACACAGGCATCACAGGTGAGATACTTTTTAACAGCTTTTAAAAAATCTTTAGTGTTCCTTTCTGGAAAAAATGCTCTCAGATTTTTGTTTTCACTGTGTTATCTGTTCTGCTTTGTGTGAAGACCAAGACCTAGCTTTGACCAAACTAGGATTTAAACAGGTCTTTCGCACTTATTTTCTTTACACCACATGCAAAACAATTTAGTGCACACAGATATTTTCAGTTGAAAATGTTTTTACTCAAGAGTCCTTCATTTGTGGAAATATTAGTGTCATTAAAATATTATTTACCTCCTTATTTGAGCATTATTTCCTTTTCAAACAATTTCTTTCTTAATTT
>CABFWB010000488.1:215936-259158 GCA_902151455.1 Timema bartmani | reverse complement strand
ATAAACCATATTTATCCATATATTAAATCTTAATTTCAGACAATGTGGACACTTTGCTAAATTGTAAAGCACATCATTAACTGAAATATTATAATGAATGTTATTTCAACATTTTAATTTGGGTAGAAGGAGCTACACCCACATTGCACTCAAGGTAAAACATCCCCTTTTTTTTTCCTTCCCCTCCCCCCTTTTACCCAGTTCATTAGTCGTTTCTTTGTTAGGTTCATTTTTAGTTTAATCTCTTTCTTTTATCCTGTGTGCCTTGCTAATTTGGTAAAGTGAGTGTAAATGTTTGCTCTGTAGAAACAGTGGAGGATCGGGAGGGGAGGATGATTCGCTGAGCCGCTCTGCGTCTGATTCGAGTGTGTCCAATCCTACGATGAACCATAAGCAATCTGCTCCTGGCACACCCTTACCATCTCATGGGTAGGTTTACAAAATTGTTTGGATATAACTCTCTGAAAGAACCCAAATGTTTTGGGTGGTAAAACTTTCCTTCATTTTGTTGCGACAAACTCCACAAGAGTTGAAAAGTGCCAGTTAAGCGCACTGGTCATCAGCAAACTTTGTCAAATTTAAATTTAACATTTGGATAGTAAAAACTTCACTATTTCATTTTTAATAGCCTGTCCCACCCCATGAATAACACCTAACTTAGGTAGGTGATACAGTTCAAACTAGGTTTCTCATCATAGTGTGGATTTCTGTATTCTACTTTAGAAAACAGAACTGAGACCAGTGAAATCTTTTTATTGTATTTTAAAAAACTATCAAACTGATCATAATTTTCCTATTATAAATTGGGCAGTGCATAAAACTGCATTTAGCTGCGTTGTCTGGTTAAAACGTGATCTTGCATTTAATATTTCATCAATTCAACAGTAAGATTTTATTTATTTTTCTGCATCGCATCTTACTACTTCTTTGGGATATACACCGATGTACTAAATCATTTTGAGGAAGTGAGGGTGGAAAAATCACCGTCATTACACTCTCCTTGTCATCGGCAGTCCAGTCTAATTAACTTAGTTTAGATCTATCAATAAGCTCAGTTGCTAGTCAAAAACAAATCTGCTTTGAGATTAATTAGGTAGGTGTTTCATTGAATATCTTTACAAGTGCTCATAAGTCAAGTCATCCACATTTACATTACAGCACTTAATTATTACTTTTGCTGTAGTAAAAGGTATATAAATTAAGTTAATGAAAAATATAAGTAATCACATAATTGGTTAAATAAACAATATACCTGCTTCGTTGGCTGCATGGTCTAAGGTGTCACGCTTGCGATAAACAAAACTGCCGATAACAGGGAGAGGAGGGTTTGAATTCTGGTCGAGTGTACTGAGGGTAGTTTTTCCTAAATGGTTTTCCACTCTCCCTCTACACCAATGCAGGTTCACTTCCTCTGATTTCAACTTTGCTCATCCCTAACTCCTTAACTTAATTAGTAAGAGTATAACCTGAACCGTTAGTAAAACACTGTGCTTAAAAAAAATTTATAACTGTTTTATCTATTTTATTTCCAGTGTGTATGTCTTAATGTTGTATTAAATGTTAATCATTATGGATGTTTATTTGATAGTAATTATATTTTTTCTTATTTTTGTGTAATGCATTCTAGCCACAACTATTTTAATGGTAGTGCATGTTTGTATTTGGATAATTTTGCTATATATGAATGTGCAAGAGACTTTTCATATAATTCTTGTTACCTTTACCATTGTTTATAGATTACCTACATGTACTGAGTCAAAATTATGTTAACATGTAAATAGAATTAATATTTAAATTTTATTGTATCTTTGATATGCTAGAAGAAATAAGAGTTGTAGCAAGCTTGATGGAAGGGTTTCGTTCTCCAACTATTGCGGACAACTACAAATGTAATTCTAGATGTCTTGGAATAGATAGCAGTGAAATGATTTTTGCTCTTGCTCAGCAATCAATTCTGAATAGTCCAGGAAAGTCCATAGGACAATGCAGTTTGAAAAAATTTATTTAACGAAAAATTGTGTTATGAATTAAAAAGAGGGACCTCAGAATGCGCCCTTAACATATCCAACTTGTCCAAGCATTGACAGAAAGTCATAAACGTGTTTGTGTGGAATGCTGCCAGATTTTAGCATAAATGACAAAACATTTAACCATACGTTGTGTATCTGATAGCGTTTAGTGATGAGGTCATTTCTCACATTAGCTGTCATATGAACCGATACAACACAATCTGTTAGGATACCTAAAATCCACGATTAATTTGTGAGCCTGTACATGCCTCCCCGTAGGTGAATGTTGAGTGTACTAGCAACACTGCTGGTGTAGTTGGACCTTGACACACCTACAGCGAATTCCGAATCCAACTTTAATATGTTACAGTCCTACACCATTGATGAACTTCTACTGATAATACATTCAACGGGGTATTTTCAGCAGGATGGTGCACCTGTACATTATGATCATAGTCTTCATGATTTCTTGGGTAACACATTTCTACAAAGGTGGTTAAGAAGATGTGTGCCTTCGCAATGACTTCCC
The DNA here is from genome assembly GCA_902151455.1 of Timema bartmani. Classification (NCBI taxonomy): domain Eukaryota; kingdom Metazoa; phylum Arthropoda; class Insecta; order Phasmatodea; family Timematidae; genus Timema; species Timema bartmani. The sequence goes on along the minus strand of CABFWB010000488.1, from coordinate 256,620 downwards.
TACTCTCGTGATCTGACACCCAATGATTTCTGGTTGTGGGATATGTTGAAAAAAAAGTATACAACATGAAAGTTTGGAATACTAATATACTCAAGGAAAGAATTATGAAAGTGGTATTATCTATTCCCAGAGAATTCTGTGTCAGGGTTTTAAATGCTACTTTGAGTTGTTTCCTATTATGTGTTGATAACATTCGATAACAAGTTGATACCTTACATACATAATATTCCACTTATACAATACGTCAATATAATAAAATGAATGTTGAATTGATTACAATAAATGTTTTTCCATTTGATTGTTAACATAATTTTGACATATTCTTTATTTTGCATACTTTAGATGTAAGCTACATTTTGCTATGTAATAGGATAGCATAAGTAATAATATAGAGATTATTATCATTTAATTATTAATAATTATTCTTGTTCTGTCTAAAAGTATGAGTTATGCATTTGTCGCACAGTTTTATTTTTCTGCATTTATTTTTAATATTAAATAATACAAAGTAAAATGTAAAGCTACTTACCTTAATTCTAACTGGTAAGCTGCCAATAGAAGCGTTGGTGGGAATGTGGCATGTTTGTCTTGTCAGTGTTTGAACTTCACATGTTTGTATAACCAACACACAGCTCCTCCAACAGCCCAGAGTCAGGTCTGGGGACATCCCACACATCGCTCCCAGACTCGGACCCAGAACACTCCCAGGCTGGAGACTACGTGGATGGAGAGGCGCTTCCCCCATTGGGTGTCTGCCGCGCACTATACCCCTTTGAAGGTAAGCTGGGACCAATTTCATATATTTATTTACTTTAGGTATATAACGTGCACTTTCTGAATCTGATTGTATCAGCACACAATTTATAAACTAACTTAAACCTAGGACAACACCCAGCCCCCGACCATTAATTCATCACTGTGAAGAGGGAAATCCTCATTTCTCCAATGTTACAGTTTTAGGCCTTGCCGAGAATCGAATATGAAACCCCTAGTTTAATAGGCACACAAACTATCGACTAAACTTGGGTGTCTGAATCTATATATATTTCATTGTGTGCTGCCTTCAAGGCTATTTGAATATATTTCATAGTATAAGAAAGGAAGACAGCTCCTGCTAAGGTGAGATGTTTGATCATATATAACTCTCTCAAGAAATAATAGCATTATAATTGTCTGAGCATGATGCTTGAATGCTTTAAATTGTTATATGGTTCTCATTCATTATTCTTCATCACTATTAATGTGTGAAAATGACCAGGCATTATATTGTAGAATAATATTATCTGCATCAGTTTTCGCATAGTCTCTAAGGCACTACACTTCCAATAGACTAGGTTGCAAGTGATGGGGAGATCAATGTTTGAAACCTGGTCAGGTGTATTAAGGGTATTTTTTCCTAAATGGTTTCCCACTCTTCCTCTACACAAATGTGGATACATTTCCTCTCAGTTCAAACCTCCCGATACATATCTCTGATACAGATAGTCCAAACTGGCGGTAAAACATGATACACAAAATAGTGTTTTTTTAGCGTCTTACTACTTACTCGGTCAGGTTATAGGCATAAAATAAAGTTAAAAATAGACTTGAACTGTGATGATACCACATTTTAATCATATAGAGTCAAATACTATAATTTGTGTTCTGGTACTATCAATACTGTTATTAATTACTCTGCTGCTTAAATAAATTTGATTACCAGTACTAGAGATGTTACGATAATTGTTTTTCTCGATTCCGATTCTTGAACATTACCTATTTCATTATTTTTCCAAGCATCTAACCTAATATATGTATAAATACACATTTATTCGACTTTTTAGCATAACAAAAAAAAAGTAAATTTTAATAAAAACAATCCCTTTTTAGTTTTAACATAAACAAATACAAATAAAGCCTCACAGAATCAAACATTTTTAAATAATTTTAAAAAGGCATAATAAACAATAATTTATCGAAAACACGAGTCTTTTAAAACCACCAATTAGGGTTATTAAATGAACCAAAATATAAAGTAAATAAACTCATATGAGAGGTAATTGATTACTCATTCTGAATTTTGTCGTTTTTCTTAGTTGCCATTACTTTCATTGAGAGCTAAGAATCGTAACATTAAGGTTGGGTCTCAATTCTGTCAATACCAGGAAGTATCGAGGTATAAAAGAATCGTGTTTGACATCCCTATCAAAAACCATTTTTCAACATAGTGGCTTAATTTGACCAAAGCTTGACTAGTGTGTTACTTAGATCCACATTTTGGCAAACTGTTTATAAAAAAGGTTATTGTTTCACTTCTAGTATAAAGTTTGACTTATGTTCCTCTTTAATGTTAGAACCATTTTGTATTTGACCAAGTACCTTCTTCGATATATAGTTTAAATGTTTATTTTATACTAATTATTTAAAACTGGTTGTACTTGTAATTGTTTATATTTTTGTTTTTTCAGCCACAAGTGAAGGCTCTATACCAATGCTTGATGGAGAAGAATTGTACATTATTGAACTTGATCAAGGTGACGGATGGACGAGAGTTCGTAGACAGACTGATATGGAGGAGGGATTTGTCCCTACATCATACATAGAGTGCACACTTTATAACACATGTTAGTCAATGGGGTAGGAAGGGAGAAAGGTTTTTAAGTATTTTCGTGTAGGCATGTATACCACATACTAAGAAGTCGCCTAACTTAACAATTTTGTCTTGGGTGCGTGCATTCACAACACTGGGGTAAGTGTTAACATTCCATTTAGTAGCCACATGGGTTGAACGTTCCATATTTTATCCTTGAGATTTGAAGAAACAAATCTTGAATGATAGATGAAATGTATCAATCTTTTTACATAAAATTTTTTTGTCTTTTATTTATTTTGCCCTAATATTTAGTGTTTCAAAATGTGATTATTTTCCAAGACATTCTTGTTCATGCAGCTTTGGATGTACATTGCTGTTCTATATGCTATATCTATATGAACAGTTAAGTCGAGCTTGTTAAGAGCTATACTCATGCGGGAAAGGACTATGTCCGCCATGTGTGGGAGAGGCTAATGGAGCAGGTGTTCTTTATCTTTGAGTTCCTGTCTCCAATGTGTTCGCATGTAATATAATATTTTATTTGAATTCATTTTAACTTTTTTCGCTGTTGTGTTGTGCTGTGTCCAGTAAAATGTATTACATAACAATTTATATGCTACATTTTAAATAATTCACTTTTACTGTAACTATTGTATTGTTAGAAATGGAGGAAGAGAGAAAGAAAAGGTTCGCATATTAAAATGTACTGTGTGTGCCACATGGTTGTTGAATTAAATTGTGAAATGAAAGACTGAACATATCCAATATTGTTGTGAAAGGTTTTATAAGAAAACTTGTATTGAAAAGTGCACATACTGTAAATGATATAATGCTAATTGAAGCATATTTATTGTTATTTCTTGCTGATGCTGACTCGGTTCAAGCTAAAAGTTTTTCCTTTGATCTTTTTTAAGTATTTGATTATTTTCGCCTACACAATTGCATATCAGTTTCAGCTGAATGTTTTTTTTATTATGTGCACATATATATATTTTTTAAATGTTATGAAATAATATACAACCATACAAATTAGTTAATTTATCTACACTAGATGAGTAATGATCTGTTATGTGTTATTTCAGATGTGATATTGTTTGTTTTTAATCGAATAACTTAGGTAATTATTTTCAGAATAGCAACCACTCTTTTGTATATTAAATATTTTGAGGATTGAAAAATAATAATTTTAAAATTTCATTATCATTATTATATTGCGTCTTACAGTTGTGACAAATCTTTAGATGCTCCTATAATTTAACAGCATGTTAAGATTCAGGCATAAATCCTAATTAGTACGATAGGTTATCATAGAAGATTGCTAGACATTTCTGTAAGTCTATGCTTTTGTATTATCTCATTGTTTTCACTTAAGGAACGCGTTCTTCAAATTCTAAAGGATATTCAATATTTGATCAAATTTGTTTATAACTATTATACTGCTATAGTGATCATAATTATGGGACAAATTCAACATACCTTTGACTTAAAATTTAATTAAATGGGTAATAACATTATGGCATTGCCTATAAACATGTCACTAATTTTTTTTATAGCCTCCTGTGGTATAATGGTCAGAATTCCTTGCTAAAGATCCAGAGGTCTTGGTTTCAGGTGCTTTCAGAATTTTTCTTTGAAGCAGTGGGTCTAGAAAAGAGTCAAACTCAACTTCGTGAGGACAAATACTTGAATAAATAAGTAGCGAATCTGGTTTATAAAACTGAGATTAATAGCCGGAGGGCTCGTACTGACCACATGACACCATTTATCCACAAATGTTAGCACTCATCGCTAAAGATGTTGGTTGCTCAGTCAGTATAGCTCGCTTGCGGGCTCACGCCATAGAGTTTTGTTTTTATGGACGAAGGTACAGGATCTAGGAATAGAAATTATTTTACACATATTGATGGATATATTGCTATTTCATGGAATACTGAATGTATTTATCAAGTGCACGCCATCATAATATTATTTATTACATAAATATTCGAGTTAAAACACTAATCACTATTGTAGTCTATTTAAATAAATTATAGTTGTTGATTACCCATAATGACAGAAACCAAAGGTAAAATAAGTTAAGTCATTTATACTAAACTTTTTTTTATCAATGTGTTATGTTTTAAGATATTGTTAAAATAACTAAAAGATAATTAAAATTTAAACTTTATAATTCTATCTTAAAGTTAAAAATATTATATTTTACACAGAAACTTTCATGAACTAAACCACTGTAGTCAAATACATTGAATGGTTTTTCCAAAACTTGAAATAAAACTCCATATAAATTTAATATTGTTTTAAGATTTTAAAAAATTTCCTATTGAAGATTTTTTTTAAATCCTAATTTTGAATATGGATTTAGTTTAAAGCTAATTTACAAAGGTGGATTTACAAATGTGTTTAATGGTCTATGGCCCAGGGTGGCAAATTTCGGGCGGCAAATCACAGCCTCGAAAAATATAAGACACATAGTTTGTCGAGTACATAACGTTATATTGGCTCTATCCCAATCGACCTCTAGCAAAAATTTTACAAAATTGACAATCAAATTATGAACTGCTGCTTATTACCCCAGGTTATCGATTATCCTGAAAACGGGAGATATTTTATTGCTCAATTTTATCGACTTTTTTGTTAAACCGAAGATATTTCTTATAAAAAATTAACCTCTCAGGGACCTGATTTGATTCTCAAAAAAAGCCGAATGATATTTCCCACTTTAACGCATCCAGATGTGATCATTCAATTCATGGTAAAAACTACTTGACATTTTTTTATAAAAAAAAATGTTCACACCTCTTGAGTAGGCAGCAGGCTGCTTCAGCCCAGGGTGTCATCCAAAGTAAATCCACCCCAGCTAATATGATGCTTGTGGTTATACTCAACTTGACTTCAGTCCATTAATTTACTACTTAATGTGAATCAAATCAGGGTTTAAGGGAAAAGATCGATTAGGGAAAGGTAATAAAGATTCATATTCCAGAAAAAGTGGCCCATCTCTAATTTTTTCTTAAATATTAACATAATGAAAAGAAAATTTAAGTTTACTATGTAATTTATAAGTAGGCTAAATGTTTAGCCATTTTAACCCTTTGAGTGCCAACGTCGCTCAGAGCGATGCACAAAATATATGCTAAACTTGCCAGCGTCGCTCACAGCGATCCCATGTTTTCGAGCTCTTAGTTCAGTATTAAGTCAACAGATAGGGTAGATTTTATTTCCACTGCATTCTCGTATGTTCAAGCTACTTTTATTTGTCTTTGCGATATATCGAACCTGAAAATTATTTTATAACTTTTTACTTTATGAGTTTTATCTTTGGCCTTGTTTGTAAACATGGCTACTAAGAGGAAAGCTGTGATTCAAGACACAGAAATATTTGCAATATTTATTGACAGCTCAACCCAGAGTGATCAATTTGTTTGTGATTCTGAAAGCAGTGATTCTGAATTTGTAAATAATGAAACTGAACAGGAATTTTATTATAGTTAAAGTGAAAAATCGGAACAAGTAGGAGTGACAGCTGTCATTGATAACACGAGTATGAATACTAGTTATTCCTAAAGGGATGAAATAAATCTTGAAGATCAGGATAATCCACCCCAACCTCTTCATATTTATGCAAAAGTACCAGGTTTGAAGTCCCCTCACCGTCCCCTTCTGATTCCAACCCAATTATTTATTTTAGACATTATTTTACTATAACCCTGCTAAAGTTGATGGTCACTGAAACAGTTGCTATGCATAACCCAATTTTAGCGTAAAATCTAAAGTTAGTTTTTTTTGTAAATTTTGTCATTTACTCAGTTTTTTATGTTCTTTTCAATGATTTATTCTATTTCAAGCTATTTAAATTTTCAATGCTTAAAAATTAATGTTAAATAAAACAATAAAAAATTATTATTTTTATTATATTTAAAATTAAAAAAGTATATGTATAATTATATCATCGGATTGGCAAGCATGTTAGCTAGTTTATGTAAAAATTTGAGTGCAAGAAGTTCAAAGACTAATGATTTATTAAAATTAAACTCCTGCATTTTTCAGGAAAATAGCTTGGCACTTTTAGCACTTTTTTTTGTCATTTCTCTTGGCACTCAAAGGGTTAAATAATAAAACACAGAATTAAGCATAAGCTAAACAAACATGTTATAATTGATTACTTACTTAGGTTGCTCTATAAATAACTTAAGTAAACAATGTATACAAATGATATGACACAATTGTACATACATTTTCATGTTATAACATACTAATAAAATACATATTTTTTGATCTTGAAAATCGGGGAATATCGGAGCATCTCATAACTTGTAAAGTGTTTCAACCTAGTAGATTTAGAAAGGTTTATCCATATGAAATTATATATACTCCAACTCAAGGTTGCATGCATTTCTTCCTCCCATTCTTCCCACATGATAGAACACAGTAAACAGAGCAAGACTAATAAGATAACTAGGTCAAGGAACTGGTTTCCTTTCTAAGATAAAAAGAATACACTTTAGTTCATTGGGGACATATATGTATTACATAATGCAATTTTAGGTCTTTTTTTGACCCCCCACCCACCATATAATGCTTCATAACTCTTTGGCAACCCCATCCTCCCTCCCCCTCTTAAATTACATAACACTTCCATTTTCAGCTATAAAAAAATTCACCTTTTCCTTATGTAATTTTTGAATGGGCTGGGTTTTTTTTAGTAGACTAGTTATTTTCATGTCGGATCTTATAAGTTTAAAATAAATAGGATTTTTAATCTAGGATGCAATTTCTAGTCAAACAGTTTTATTTGTATTTACAACAACAACAAAATTTAAAAGTGTGAAAAAGCTAAGTTTATACATGACTAGATCATTTTTTTAAACATCGTCGTTACGTTACACTAGCCTAACCCCCCCTCCCCCATGTCACACAGTGTAATGCTACGATGGACCCCCACCCCTTCTAGTGTGTTATGTAATACATGTATGGCACCAATGGCAGTAGTGCAATAAAGGACACAGCATCCTTTCTTTAATATTAGCTATGACTAGAGTAGTGTCGAATCCCTAATCTGAATCTTGGAATAATTATGATCATTATAGGAACTATAATATTATAGAATAATAAAATATATGAATAGTAACTAAATGTTAACATTATTTTTTATAATCCATTCATTATAGCCAGGAAGTTGATGCTCTTAAAAACAAAAAAGATGCACTTAAAAACATTAATTTTACATCACCAAAAATACAAAAGATTCTCTTACATTTAAAATCCAATTATTTTTTTTGTCTGCTTATGGCAATGGCTGGTGAATCCCGCAAAGGAAGAATTAAATAAAAAATTGTATGTGCATGAGAGAGAGAGAATTATATAATACATTTACCTTACTCAAGGACCGCAAGAGAGACCAAGAAAGAGATGGGAGGAGCAGATAACAGAAAGTGTTCAAGTGAGAGGAGAAGAATGGAGTAATTTTACTATACTGACTCAGCCACGAACTGGAAACATTTGATGATGATGATGATGATGCATTGCAATGCATAACAAAGGTCCTCTTCTGATTCTCAGGTGTGAATAGTCTGCGATTATTGGCCAAGAGGATTTTGCACCTGGTGATATATCCTCTTCAATGTCTTCTAAAGAGTCACTTTCACTCTCAGAAAATATTAGGCTATGCTCATTTTTTAATGTTTGGCCATACTCATAATCACACTATAAAACAAATGCTCCAAATATATGGCAATAATGAATTTTTGCATTGAAAAATAACCCGTTGTGAAGTACAATTTTTATGTAATAGTTATAAAAATGACAGAAAATCCATAAGAGTAAAAACAAGAAAAGATGCCCACCCACAAAATGGCATAAACTGTAAAATTATTCTAATACAAAAAAAATTGTATAATAAAAGTATGGTTTTCACTGTCAAGGTGTCATAAAATGTATTTATATACAAGTTACCATTGTGATCAGCTTCATAGAAAAATGAAACAACATTTATCAACTTCTGGGCTTTGATTATAACATTCATACATTTCAGTAAAGTGTTAAATTACTGGTCTGGGGCCTAGTTGTTAAGTTCATCCTATAATTATGGTTCTGGACCACCAATAAGCAGTATTAGAGTTCTAAAACAAATNTATTTCATTGTTAGTATAAAAAATATAATTTTTATGACACACCAATCCTTTTTTTTCTCCCACAAATGTAAAAGAATAACAGCACTTTTATTTTATATGTTTTTATGCTTATTTATAATATGCTTAATTATGTTGCCATAGAAATCGCATAGACCAACTTTATGTAACGATATGTAAATTAGTTTTACTTTTAGTTGTTGTTACACACATGGATGGCTAAAATAACAGTTATAACATGGTAGCAACAAAATTCATAATAAATGTATCTTTATGTATAAAAAAAAGGGGGGGGAATGCTGTTTAAGTATGTGTGTGTTGTATATTTTGTGTGTATGATTAAATGAGAATTTTATATTTTTAAATTTAGTGTTTTAAATCTATTATTATTAATGGTTTAACTTGTGATAGTTTTATGCTTTGTATTTTCATTATACATATTAAACAGAAATATTAAGGTGACAAGACATTTAATTTACCTTCGGTGATGAACAAATTTAATTCAAATAACCATTTATTATATTTTAATATTCTCTTTGTATTTTGTTTGTATCAGGCCCCCATAGTCCTCACACCAATTTAACAAATGGTAAAAATATATTATTCTGTTCATATTGGAGGTAAATTATTAGCAAATATAAATGTTTCCTCATAGAAACTAATATAATTTCATTAAAACATTCTTCAAAACCTAGATGAACAGTAAAACGTTTATTTTGCTCCACAGTCATTAATGCATTTTGTTAACATTAGCTAAATTTATTACAAGCGCATCAGGAAAATATTTCAATGATTTGTTCACATAGTCGACTTAACTCATTGTTATTTGTAAAATAAATTTATTTAAATACTTTATGGGGGAAAGTCTTAGTGCATTATTTAAAAATATGTTGTGAAGTTTGAATTTTATAACTAATTAATAAGTTTTGGAAGCTTCAAATTTGTATTTAAAAAAGTACACAGTCCATTTAGTATTCATGTCTAGCATTTTACAACTGAATCAATGTTCTTAATTAGACCATCTAGCATAGAATATTTTTACTCTATATTCATAGCAAGTTGAGTACTGTAACTTAATAATACCAAGAAATTTAAATTCCAAACATAAGATTATATTAACACAGAACTTAAATATTGACTTAATCTATGTCAAAATAGTACATTATTTTAGGTTCTCGACAGTTGCTCTCTGATCGCTAGGAGCCTCCTAACCTGAATATGATGCCATAGTTGCTAAAATAAGGTGACTGGATTAATTAATTAAATTGTTGAGTTTTCAATGTCTCCATTGAGTGGGGGATAAGATGAATATAAACAAAAATTAATAATACAGTTACGATAGTTTACTCAACATGTAAATTAATTGGAAACCAAAATTTGTATAAGCTATCTCGACTCTTTATAAGTGCAGTAGAGCGTCGATTAACCAAATGTCGGCTATCCGAAACGTCACTCGTCTGAACATAAACCTGGGGTGATAAAATAATGTTGCAGCATTCTATGTCATTCTCGTGTCAGACAATAGGAGATGGCACTACAGTGGTGCACTACGCAGGCGTTAAATTGTCTGAGCACAGGAAGTATACTGTTTGTTTTTGTTGCTGTAGACTGTAATCAAAACTTTTCATCAGTAATATCACACAGTTAATGTGCTGTACTTACATAATGTTTTCTTCAGTAAACTGTGAAGTATTTTTAGTGTTATTTTTATTGGTTTTTAATCTTCCTTTATTCCTACGAAGTTCTCCACTATATACTAGATCTAATTATTCCCTTATGTCAAATATAAATTTGTAATTATGGTAAATTCATTTGTAATGTAAAGTTTAATCTTCAATGAATAATTTATTTTACATTGTGTATATCTATTTTATGTTTTACTAACCAGACAATTCGATTATCCACAACAACTCTTGGTTTCAATTAGTTGGTTCATCGATGCTTGTCTGTATATGAAAATATATCACATATTCATTTCCTACAGAAAATACACGAGTTAAATCTAGCCCAAATTATACTTGGGATAGTTAAATGTGTCTTATTTTAATTATATATTTTAAGATAAACTAGACTTTCCAGAAATACACAGACTAGAGTTGTGCGAAGCATCAACAATTTTTAAGCTAAATTGAATATTTACATGTTTCATATTTGATTCAAATCCAGTATAATCTTTTTCAACACTTTGATTCTTCATTAGAAATGAATAGCTATCTTCAAATTATTATTTTTTTAATCAAATACTTTTCTAATAACTCAGATATCCAAACTTTTGTTATGTATAATAAGACAGTGCAGAAACACTGTACACTAATATAAAGTAAGTGATATTGGAGGAAACCAACCAGAGAGGAGTTAAGTTAGGACTAGATAGGGACAAACACTTCTACACACGTTAGGAACATTTACATATTATTTTAAATGTTCAGAATTATTCCTTTTTCATACAAAGAGAGAACACAAGCATGTAGTCCCATATATCTTTCTTTTTATTTTTTGTTGCCATATTATGTTTGTTCTCTTTTATATATTTCTAACCAGTACGGTACCGCCTTCTAAAATAACAAATTACATCAAAAGGGGAAAAGAGGTTTTCCTTAAAGAGAGATACTTTACATTAATCTAGTGTTTCTATAATGTCTTACAATACATTTCCAAGCCATTTGGCTATAATTCTCATTTTTGTTATGATTTTCTCTTGTTATATTTTTATAATAGTTAAAAAAAAATTGCACACAAGAGTGATATTCAATATAAGATGAAATAGAGGATAAATAATACCTTAACAGGTCGAAATAATAAGCTTACCATTACATTATATTTCAAAGATAAATTTCTCTTCATTTTATAAAATGTATAAACAATTTATTCTTAAAAATAATTATTTTCACAATTTTATATATATATATATGTGTGTATATATATGTGTATATATATGTATATATATGTGTATATATATGTATATGTAAGACAAGATGAGTAGAGTTTCAGATTTGAACAACTAACCTCTAGTTAACAGAACCTAAGCTCACTATACAACACAAACCTGACACCCAACCTGCTTCAAATACATTTCAACGATATCCTCCCTTTGACATCTCAGTCTATCAAGGTGTCTTGCATCTTCAGGTTTTCCTAACTAACATTTTGTGTACTTGCCTGTCATCCCCCATACACACCATGAAGTTCTTCAATATGTAACTTTCTCCGTTCTCGTATTTGTTCATCTTTTATAGAACAAATTATCTTCCTCAGAACTTTGTTCTCAAAAACACTCAATCTATTCTCTTGATACAAAATGAAAGAAAGACCACACTTCACATCCGTTAAGAACGTACCATAGAAACATTATAAAAATATTCAAACTTTGATTTTGCTGACAAATATTAGACTGTACTACTTCCCATTCAAAATGGCCAACTTCGCACACCTCTACTATGTTTTATTCCTCTCTTATTGTATAGAAAAATTTAAGGTGCAATAGTAAATGTACTGCAATATTGAGACTTTTTGATGCCATCCTAAGACATTAATTAAGCTCAACTAAGCAAGTGTAACTGAACACAATGTATATTAAACTTGAAGAGGCCTTTATTTAGGCTAAGCTTGATCGTTTAATTGTGTAATGTATTCCATTTTATAGGACTTACACTAACACTTTGTATTAATGTAACATAAATAAAACCTAATTTTTTGGTTCATAACATATTGTTCGCTATATTTTTAGTCCATATATTTCATTTAGAGCAGAAATAAATGTAAAATTAGTATTACAGAAGTGTGTTATAAATTTAACATTAGGTAGATTACCTTTAATATTGCAAGCTTTTAAATCTTAGAAATTATCCCAAGCATTCATTAAAAATAGAATTAAGGATCTAAAATAATTGTTACATAAGGCAAAGCACACATTACCACAATAATGGTACCTTTACAAATGTTGAATATTATAACATTTTTCTGAATTCTTCTCTTGATGATTTTTTAACGATTATACACTAAATATATACTCGTGTTAGGCAAATTGTGTAACTTTTTTAAAATGTATTTATTTTTTATTTTTGTTTCATACTAAAATTATTTATTTTAAATATTAAAACATTTGCGTCAACCAAAAGTATCACCATTGTCATATTGTTCTAATTTGTTTTATATTAACATATATGGGAAATGTTTTGTGCACCATTCATAAAACTGGTTTGCACTGGAACATTGACATAGCAGAGAGGATTTTCCTTACATTGGTTTAGTTTTACTACTTTGAAATAACTATTTTTTTTTTTAATAAATCCAATAATTTGTTACAATAAATGCCATCGTATTACCCCCCTCCCCCTTCTTAATAACATTGTGACATTACGGGTGAGCTTATACATGAAACTCTACTGAGCCAAGGAGAATAAGGTGAAAGGCATGTTGTGTCGATATATATGAGTAGTAGGAATAAAATAAAAAGTATTTCTTTCTTTCTCATATTACTTTTATTTGTGATTCATTTTCTACAATTCTAACATATATTTGCAAACACTACAATATTTCGATGCCACACCATGGCATCTTCCTCGGTAAGGAGTAGACTGGGCTTCACTGTTTTCAACTTAGTTGTTGAAGGATAAAAACTTATTTCTTTTTAGTATGAAACATGTGTTGCTACTTTCATAGAATAAAATATTAACTCCTACCTCTACAGAACTTCAATGCTGTCAAAACACCTGAGCAAACTTAACTAAAAATAATTGTTTTGGGGACAAAAGAATAGAAGGTAAGGTGTTTTTGCTGCACACTCTGAAAATTGTCATGTCTAACTTTGTCAGTGGTAAACTTTGTTTACCTTGAAATGTAGCACTCAATACCTTGTCTTATTTCTCTATGGCCCTAACTTGTAAGCTACACCACGCTGGAACAAATAAAGTTAAGCTTGCTACATTTTATTATAAACAGAGGGTACATATAATAAGATAAAAAATATCAAGCGAATCCAAATTATTAATTATTAGTTCACACACATCCCTTTAGTGTCTTACTGCCCATTCAGGTCTAAGCATATGTACAAATGCTAATGTTTTAGGGCTGAGGAAGGTTGAATTTATAGAAAGTGTATCAGCATTTGTGTGGAGGGAGAGTGGAAAACCATTTAGTAAAAGTCACCCTCAGTATACCCGAGTGGGATTCAAACCCCGAACTTACTGTCATCGGGAAGCCAGTCTATCGCAAGAGTGATGCCTTAGACCATGCGGCCACCGAAGTGTGTGATTATTAGTAAGTTACTATTTAGTGTCAATAATTATCAGACTCTCCTAACTTTTCTTTGACTATTATTTTGGCAACTGGATCATCAGTTATAAAATACCTCACATAGGGGTGTCATGCTGGGGGAGTGGAGGTCCCTCACTGTTCGAAAAAAGCTTGAAAGTTGGGAATTTTGCAGAGATTCGAGATCTTGAGTTGAGCTGGAATTACTTTTTACCACATTACTCTCGATTATGAAAGTTATTTATCGCAGACTTTTAAGGACAAAATAAAAGTTCCCAACTTCATAGCCCATCAAACATTTAAAGGAGGTACCTTTTTCAATAGAATGTATAGAGAGATTAGTTAACCAAGTTGGCTAGTAGCCTTAGGAAGGTTAGGTAATGTTTTAAGTTGATCACTGGATAAAGCCTTGAGTTTTTACGAGCCGAAACTTGTTAGATTTCATACATGCAAAGAAGGTGAATGACAAAACAAATAATACTTGAAACTTTAAAAATACATTGACCTAAAACCTCAATTCAAAGTCAAATTATCACCTCAAATTTTACCAGTTTCCCAGGGAAGGACCCCTATTAACTTGAGTGTATTTCATACCCACAGATTCCTTGTGTTCTCAACATTTCCCTTGTCACATAAGAATTTTAGAATTCCTAGAGTTAAGAAAATCACCTCTTAGATCCCCTCCCCCCTTTTCCTTCAGCAAATATATTTTGTGCGACACCCCCTGACCCCACATAATGAAGGGACACAAACATTTATGTAATCAGCTTTGAGCTTAAAACTTCATAAACATGTCAGTCCCTAATTTTAAAATGTTTAGGTTAACAATTTTATTATGAGAATCCCCCCCACCCCCTTTTGATGACTCCCCTAATTCCTTAACCGCCCCCACTCCCCTTTCCAACGATTTTAATTTGCTTTTGTATAAACATTTATTATAATTATTGTTATAGCTTTGATATGTGTAAAATGTATGCATGGTTTCTAGACAACATTAATGGAGATGTCATTGTCATCAGCGGTACATGGGCACACATTTTGAATAACTAGATGCACTTTATTTATACCATATTTAAGTGTACTCATATTCATTTGAATATCCCCTTGTATCTCCAATGATGGTATGTCTTGAGTTACACAAAGCAATCCAGCAAGCTTTTCTTTTTTTCACTTATGTATGAAAACTTTTTCATTGTACTTTTAAGTCATTTAGACTTAATTATGCCCTTTTGAAAGTTTAGAGGCTCCATTCTAAGAAAAAGAAACAAACTGTTTTGAAAATGGTCAAAAGATAAGGTATCCCACTAATGTGGTCTAGAGCACTTGGTCAACTGTTTATTTCCCTACCACTTCTGTGAAGTGCCTTCAAATGTGTGTGCATTCTCTATATTGTACATTAATTCTATTGTGTATAAGTTTCCAGTTCTTGTAATTATTTTTGTTATTGTAAAGAAATATTGTATTTACCATGCTATGAAGTATATTATTATGCAAGGGACAAGTTATATTGTATGGGATGTATAGCCTTTGATTGATCACTTGTGCCAATGGTAATATTCATTAAGCTACCTGCTTTATATAATTATCTTCATTCAACTTGTCTAACAATCCTCTTTTATGTTGTATTAAATTTATACTATTAAATTAATTGTTTCTATACTGGCTGTTTTATTTTCCTTATGGTGGACACTAAAATGTGTTATATTGGTGTTTTGTAGAAATCAAATTTGATAAATATTTGATTGATTTGATTTGATAAATATTGATGTACATGACGAGTAAATTGTCATATTAAACTACCCAAAATTTAAGAAAAATTTATATTTTAATGTTGCTAATTAATGTTTTGTACTTTTTATTATGAGAACAAATTTTCATTTACATTTCATAAATATCTACTTAACATTAATGAATTATTGAAATGTATGATTCTGTCTTCTATTTAGTCTTCAAAGGCTTTTTCAGAAGATCAAGACTATTTAAATTCCATTTTCAAGCAATGGGTAAGTTACATGACTCCTCTGTTTTTATTTTAAATGAGAAACATCATGAATATTATAAAAAAAAAAGGGATAACTTTTTATTATTATTTTTATGCCAGAAACAATGTTTTAGAAGTAAAATCCTTCTGAGGATGTTAATCAAATTACTTTCAACAATCATGGATTAAATGCCGCTTGTCTTTTTTATGTAATGCTGTCGATAATTTATCAACTAATCTGCATTTGACGCAAAGTTCTTCCAATACATTGTAATTCATTGTAAAGTAAAAATTCCAACAATTCTTGATCAGAAAAACTTTGAATGGCATCACATAATCTTAAGTTGCCACCAGAAAATGTGAATATACATATTATATATTGCAGCTGTTCTATACAGTAAATCCTACTTTGAACCAAATACATTGAAAAAAAGAGTTTATTATAAACTATGCTTTGCCTTATAAGCATCCTTGAACAATTTACTAGGAATTGGTCCTTCAAATCGTCCAGAGATTTTTTTTTAAAAGAAGGGAAAAACATATTTTTTTTAATCTGAATTATTTCCAAGAGCTATTATGCTTTCTTTTTGTTTGCTTTAACAGAATTATAGGACAAACACACCAAACTCCAAATCACTAATTTGACTTCTCCATTGCTATATATATATAATATTTGGAAGAAGGTACAGGAAAGGTGGATATAAAACATATACGCGGCAACAAACACAATATGGCTTTTACAATGAAAAGACCTAAGAACACAGTCCACAATTTACATTGCTGCCACTGGGAAAAGAGGTAATGGCTGCTGCTTGAAGAAAATCGATCGTTACCGCCCAATCCCTGACCTAAGTTTCATTCTACCGAAATTCATCAGGAGGGAGTGTGAAATGTACAACACAACTTCCTAAAAGAGGAAACCAGAAAAAGGAATTTGGTAAAGAATGATTGGGCAATTAGATAGGCAAACCATAAAGAAAAAATACAGATAATGGACCTTTTATGTGTTTCTATTCACCTTTTCCTGAAACTTCTTAATATTATAACAAAAATACCTCATGTGAAAAATAGGTTTTACTTAAATAATTTATACTATTTTCTAAGATTCATATTTGAAAAAAATTGGATTCGAACCATCTCTAGATTTAATCAACAAACTTAAAAGATTTTACATATTTTTTAATCATCAGCACAGTCTTNACACAACTTATGGGAAGGGTGGGATAAGCATCTTAAAATCTTGCATTCTTTACTCAGCAAATATGTAAATAACATCAAGGATTAAAAGTAAAATAAAAAGTGAAATTGCAATGGATGTATTTTTATTTTATTTTAAAATGCAATATTATTAATTGCCAAATAAAACTACAGAGTTATTCATCTAGAATGGGGTTTTTTTCTTGCTATTTATTCAGCTGTAGGAGAAGAGTAAAATATTTGTATGACGTATCCATTACCTGTAAATTTATTTATCAACAAATTAAACCACTTGAATTAGTATTTCCTTTATTAATAAAATATTTTGTATACATAAATGTAATAAAGGGCACTTTAGGAATATAAAAATAATTATATGAACTACCTAAGTGGAAAAATAAATTATTAGGGAGAAAAAAACTTTTTTTAATTTGTATTGTCCAACGCAATAGTCATTACTGACTTGAATAGAAATGATTATTGTAGCTTAGAAAGAATGCTTGTATGTGTATGTGTATGTGTTTGTATAACTTGAGAAAACTACCCTCGATGTACTCAATTGAGATTCAAACTCTCATATCACCTGCCAACTGTAGCAAACTGCAGTGTGCGTTTTAGTGCCACCAATGTGAGTGGAGAAACAAATCATTGTAATTTTTATGTGTCAATCTGTTGAGCCAATGAGGTGCTCAATGTATTCCATATGTTTTTCAATTAATAAAACAACAACCAGCGCCAAAACTAAACAGAGTGATCCGTTAAATCAGTGGTTCCCAGACTTTTTCCCCTTGTGTACCCCCTTGGCAGCCCGTTTCCATAAATTTGGGCCTTAATTTTAGGAAAATATTTTATTACTACAGTAGAAGTTATTTCTAATTTATTTGTTGGAACTGAAAATAAATAGTACGGAACTCCGCACGGAATTTCTCGCTCTATTGTTTCAAAATTGATATATTCACTCAAAGCTTGTAATATATGTGAAACGAAATAATATACACTAGCAAACCCAAGCATATATTGCACTATACCTATGTAAAACATTTTTTGGGTCCCAGTTTTAAATTTTATAATTTTATTTTTAAAGAATTAATGTCCTCATTAAAGATCAATATTGGGTCCACAAGGGTCAACACTTCGTATTAAAATTTCAACTTCCGGTTAAAATTTTTGACATTTTATTAGGTATTGCACATCTTCATGTCATCGCATTGCTATTAAATTCCTCATTTATAAATTTTGACCAATAAAAAATGTAAATATTGATTATTGAGTCTAAAATGAAGGAGATAAATCATTGTACAAACATTTCTCCTAAATGGTTTAAGGAAAAATAACACAAACTTTTTGAGAGACTTATATTTAATTACTCTCTGGCATTGGAGAATTATTGCTTTAAAACTTAGCTATTATCTCTTTTACAACTAAAGCTCACAAAATTGTATTAATATATTTGCCAATATATCAGAAACTGTTGGTTTTATAAAAATATATTTCATGTAAAAGTTTTTTTATTCTTTATAGCACTACAATTTTGCAATGATAAGTTATGTAGTATCTCAAATAGTTGCAGAGAGTTGGAAATTTCAGCTTCTGTAAAGTACCCGAAAAGTCATTTTCATGGGAAAATGAAAATGGCCAGTTTATTTATGATCTTAATCAACGCCTAGATATGAGTTTTAATCAAAATCGTTAGAGCCAATTTTGAGAAAATTGATTTTTTCTCTTGTCGCCCTTTACTGAACTACTGTTAATTTTAAGTTGAAACAGACACACAGACAGATGGCACTGCAAATACCACTTTTTAGGGTCTGGGGGGTCATGAGGCGTCAACTTCCACCAACATTTCAGGTTATATATATATATATATATTTGCATATAGCTTGAAAGTTATTGGTTTTATAAAAAATATGTTTCAAATAAAATATTTGTATTATAAATAGATCTAAATATTTGCAATGATAACTAATTTCATATCTCAAATAGTTTCGGAGATATGATTAAAAAAAATTATATTTATGCATTAGACCGGAGCCCTTAAAGTCATTTTGCTGAAATATTGAGAGTAGCCAATTTATTTGGAATATTTATTAATGTTTTGAAATGAAATTTCAAAATCATTAGAACCGATTTTGAGAAAATCGACTTTTTCTCTTTTTGCCCTTCAATAAACTACCTTTAGTTTTAGGGTTAAATATCCAATTCCAAAAACCCCTTGGGGCAACCCTATGAAAACCCTAGATACCAAGTTTTAGCCCGATCGGTAAAATAGTTTAGACTCTATTTGGAGGTACAGACAGACAGACAGACAGAAATTCATCAAAATCTCGAGTTCGATTTTTTTGACGATCACAATACTTTCTATACCTGTAAGATAGCGAGAAAGTAAGAAAAAATGTAATAACAAGGTGAAATATATTTTTACATTCAAAAAGCGAAAGTTACAATAAAAACTAACACATTTAATTTATTTATTAATAATTATAAAACAATTTTATGTTTGAAATTGAAACCGTTTTCTCAAGGTCAAATATAGAAGAAAACCGCACCATAATGTTGAGTTAATTTCATAACTTTTGACTGATTTTTTGTCTTGCACTGCTGGCATAAGCAGGAAGCTCTTTCCGCCACTATTCGAATATTTCGCGTACCCCCAAACTACCTGGCAAGTACCTCACGCTGGGAACCACTGTGTTATACTATAGCTTTATTATGAGGTGTGAAAAATAATATTCGGTCTTAGAATCCTAAAAGGTTACTCACAAATACCTCTAATAAAAATATATTGGTTTTTTTTGGCCAGGAATAAGTTAACATGTAGAATTAGTTTTTTCTGGAGTTGATCAATCCATGAAAATAATAATAATTAGTCTACACCTTTATTAAGTTTGCTAACTACTAGTGAATTGATATGAGTGATTTAGGGAAATATATTAATATTTACCTAGAGAGTGTATTGGGAATAACATTAAAAAAAAATCACTCTGAGCACAGAATTAAATCCCTGATAATCACACTATTCAAGTACATGTACAATGTTTTAAATTCGTTTTCTGTGCCAAGTTTCTTAATTTCCATTTATGCTGTACTTAACTTATAATTAATCTAAATACATTGTCTAATGGTCCTATCTTATAAGCTGCATCCATAGTCTAATCTGATATAGTATGAGTAAAAAAAAAGGAACATTTATTTAGAAAAGGGTGTGAGAAATAACCAAGTGCACTCGACAAAAATTTAAACCTAGAGTCAGAACTAAGCACACTAGTTTCCGTCGATTGGGTCACCTCTAGCTCTGATGAAAATTCAATGGCATCAAAGTATCATAAGTAGGGACATGTGAGACTTGAAAATGCTTGAAAATTCAAGGAAAAAATAATCTCAGTGTTGTCTCGAAAGTTAAAAAAATAACTCTCTAAAATTCGATAAATTAAAAAAAAAGAGCAAATAATGGCCCTAAGAAATTAAAAAAACCAAACCGGATATTTATTATTTTCAATACCACACTAACTTAAAAATATGCCTTCATTAAGAAATGTTTTGGTTAAAAATATTGTTTTTCAATATCAAACTTTGACAATATAAGCTGTTACACTATAAAATTAAATTATAAATGGTGTTCATTGAAACGACCTATCACCATTTTATTAATTGCATTTAAAATGTCTATGAGTTATATCTCAAGTTTTTGAATGAACTAACTATATATATATGACAATCTAAAGCAATCGCCAGCTCAAATGTTAAGAAGGAACTTTATAAACTATATATTTACTTTAATAAACATAATTTACATTTTTGTACTTTCAAAGGAAGTTTTCTCGTCTCGTTCTCGATACTTTTTTATATTCTCATCTCGAGATCGTCTCGAATTGAAAAAATTGTTCTCGCACATCCCTAATCATAAGCCCCTATAGATACTTACGTAACGGAATGTTGCTAATGATATAACGTAGAAAGGTCCGGCTCTTAAGGCGATATGTTTCTGGGAACGCATTATCATTATTTTAGTAGTTGTTTTGAAGTTCTCCGATTGATCGAACCATTCCAAATTGTAAATGGCTTCGTTTAATTTAAGGCTCTGAAAATCAAATAGATTTTTTTTATCATCACGTCTTACTACATGTTCAGGTTAAATGCATTCATGATAATTAATTTAATAGGGCAGGGACGAGAAAGGAATAATTTAATGGTAATATAGTCGCATTTGCTTGGAAGTAGAATGGGGAACTATTTAATAAAAAACACCCTTAATAGACCTGCCTGGGATTCAAATCCTGATCTCCTTGTCATCAGCAGGTTAGT
Source organism: Timema bartmani (assembly GCA_902151455.1). Lineage (NCBI taxonomy): Eukaryota > Metazoa > Arthropoda > Insecta > Phasmatodea > Timematidae > Timema > Timema bartmani. The sequence continues at coordinate 235,187 of CABFWB010000488.1, read as the reverse complement.
CTAACACGAGTGACACCTTAGGCCATTTGGCCACTGAAGTGTGTAAATATTTAATAATCCCTAGAACTATTTACATATATTTACAGTTATTCTCAATAATTATAGTAAGAACATTTTAGGTAGACACCAAAACATCAAGAGACGTATTTTTACAAACCTTTGCTTAGCACATTAAAATTAAAATTAATATTTATTTTAAACTATAGCATATTCAAATTTATTTTACACATGTAAAATAAGACAAAATTGGATCTTTTTCCAAAATTGATTACTTGGCTTTTATGATCAATTATGTCAATTTTAATTAGAATTAACAATATAAGAACTAAAAATAATTTTAGAAAATAGCAAAAGTCACTGTTCTTAGCTTTTTTGCCTAAAATTGCAAAAAAAGTACCAAGTACCAACTGCACTATTACCAAAAAAAATTCTTAACATCCCTTTAGTCAATCAAAGTTCCCATTCAACCAAATAATATTGGTAAAGAAGTAAAACATGTGTTTGATCTGGTTTTTATGACGGTCATTTGTGATCCGAAGACAAATTTTTTAAATTAAAGAACTACATTTAAATGTACTTTTTTATACGTAGCAGTATACAAAGTTTGAGTTTAGTTTTTTTACCAATTTTTAGCAAAAATTTTTTTTTATTTACAAACTTTTAATACAGAAATCCAATTTCTTATTAAGCAAAATCCAATCTTTTACTGTCACCTTTGATGGATATTGGATATTATCAATACCGATAAAATAACACTAATAATATAGTAAAAGATTATCAGCATTAATCTAAAAAAAAATATGAGTATTTTCTAAAAAAAAGAGCCTGACATCTCGTCTTATCACAGCAGTTAATTTGAAAATTGGGTTCCACTATTACCATGAGTACTAATATATCAGCGCTTGCCCTTGATTGGTTTAATTTTGGTTAAGTTATGAGAATAAGATGAGGCCATAGTGTAATCAGCTAAGGTAAGGCTGGTACTGGTGTATAAACTATAAGATGAAGCCATAATGTAATCAGTTACAATAAGGCTGCTATCTTACTTTGTAAATGTTGAAAGCTTAGCTTGAATTATTACATTATAGTATAACTTATAAGATAGGGTCGTAGTTTAATCCATCAAGGTAAGACTTTTCAAGTTAAATAGTTTCTAAAGTCTGTTCACCGTAAGAATTGTTTTCTGAAAGGCCTTTTTTCCCTACCAGAAATATATTATATCGTATGATATTGGTAAGAAAAAAGGCCTTTCAGGGAGTAATTCCTACCGTGAAGGGAATATACATATTAACTTATTTTCTATCAACAATGCAACTGACTCACCGATGTAATAATGGCTTCACCATGACTACAGTACAAGAAGAGCTCTATTACCTGTACTATGGCAAAGGTGGAGAACTTGAGGAAAGACGTTACAGAATTGGAGTTGGTCTGAAAAATATGTATTTAATCAACAAGTTTGAGAGCATTGATATAAAAAGTACTTGAATAGGATAAGACCAGAAATGGAGTTGTTAGGATGTAACAGAGACATAAGGAAAGAGTAGTGAAAACTAAAGTGAGATGATGTGCTTATATAAAGAGAATGAATGAGCGTGACAAACTAAGATTCTGTAATAAAACTATGTTGGGTAAAATTCACATCTTCATTTTTTATCTTTAAATTTTAATCTTAGAAAATGTGAAAATCATAAGATATTAATATTGTACATATAAAAAAATACATAAATATATTTTTATAAAGGCTTCGGAGGGCCTGTCTTTTCTTGTCTTTTTAAATTTAACTATCAATTAGCAGTAGACTGAAATCCCCCATCGTAGCTATCAGATGATAGATAACTGCACAATCATGTTAAAAGTGGTTTTAAAATATACCATGGGAGAAGATTAAATAATATTTAAAATTATGATGTGTAAACACTCACCACAGTTTGATATGTTGTGAAACATATCACGACAGTCAAAACAATGTATTGATAAAATAAAATCTTGCTTGTTAACTTCTCAAATCTTTCGGCAAAGCTGAAATAAATTAAACATATTTTATGAGTTATTAGTGTTCACATTCAACACAATTTAGAATGACACGATAATATAAATACCTTATTATTAATTTGTGGAACTCGATACACTGGTTCAGACGAAATTCTATCCCAGCAGTGATGACCTTATTGTCCAACTGTGAATGCTTAGAAAAGACTTCATTATTTTTCTCACCAAGGGACAAGATAGTCCCCTTCATGTCATCTTCTAAATGTGTTTCTTCTAACAGTGAGTGAGTAGTTTTGATCTCATTTTCAACAAAGTTCAAATGTGTACTATCATCAATCCGTGTAGGATTGTGAATTTGGAGTTTATTAACTGTAATGGATTCATAAGCATATTCGATGATATTTGGTGGTATGGCTTTATTCAATTTAGCATTTGTTTTAGTGTTAGAAAGATCAATTCTTTGCATGCTCTTATTTCTTTTGCGACTCAAAAGATCTTTAGTATTATCTGTATTTAAACTATCCAATATATCTGCGAGGGAAAGCAACTGTCCTGAGATATGACCCATAAAAGTAACAAGAATGCATGTTACCGTACTATACATACAGCTTAATAGAAACAGTTCGATCAGTTCATAGACCACTACACATTCAAACATGGGACTTAGTCTCCAATCAAACGGGAAATACAAATCAAAGGCTAAAACTCTCTTGTGGTTCTGATCAAAATCGGTGGTTGTCCACAATAAAATCACTTGGTAGATAGGTTCGATGTGCCAAATAAATGATATGCCAATGCATCCGAACATGAATATCAGTGATAATCTCTCGATTCTTTTTGATATGACTTTCGATATGGTTTGTTTCTTTTCCATTATTGAGTAGTTGGCATCCAGCTGCATGCAAAGTTTCTCAAAGTGTTCTCTCTCGATGATTATAACCACGTTGCGTATTACAGTCTCGGAGAAAACTAGGAGGAGACTCAGAATGGATAGAAAGGCATTCGTGTTGTTCCAGGCATTGTACAACATAATACTTGCACTAACCATATGATTGATGGCAAAACTTAGTATGAACAATGCATAGATGTAGTACAATACATTGGAATCATCTGCAGGCCATAGACCTATGTAATGAAGCATCGCTAAGTTGGTACCCAGCCATTTTTTAATGATAATCTCTTTTTGATTAGCCATTGCTTTCAACAACAAAATGCTATAAAGCCAGATGTAACTCCCAAAAGATTTTTAGACAGGAACCTAAAATAGAAACATAGTATAATTCACATAAATTCAAAAATGAGCCATATTTTTCTCAATTCATGATTTAAATTATTCTTTTTCATTAATATTTTGTCCACCCAGAAAGATTGCAGTCTTAGCTTGATAGATTTCACCATCATCATCATCTTATAAGCTACATCATAGTGTAAAATGACAAAGTAAAACCGCTATCTTTCAAGGCAAAAGAAGTGAACACTGGGTTTATCCCTAAAGTTTGCCCCCTTACCTGGATTTACCTGTATTGTAAGATAGAAGCATACTGCATAATTAAAGAAAAGTAATGCTTCTACTTAATTAGATACATTTTATGAACTTAGTTCATATTTTATCACTGCATCTTATCTAATTGCGCTAATGAATTAGGGATGAGGAAGGTTGTATTTATAGGAAGTGTGCCCGCATTTACATAGAGGTAGAGTGTAAAATCATTTAGGAAAATACTAAATACACCTAACAGGGATTTGAACCCCAATCTTCCTGTCATCGGCAGTCTATTCTATTGTGAGAGTTATGCCTTAGACAATGCAGCCACCAAAGCAGGTAATTCACTTATTATTTATAAGATAATTTCAGTGGTCTGCATTTTACTACTCGCCCAGACTATATACATACTTAAACCAGTGGGATAGGGGTAAGAATGTAGAATTTATATATTGTGTATTCCCATTTGTTTTGAGAGAAATTAGGGAAACATCTAGTAAAAAAAACACATCTGTACACCCAGCCAAGATTCAAACCCTGACCTCTCCCCCCTGTCAAAAGGAAACCAGACAAGGCTAGACTGATGCCTTTGCTTTATGGTATATAATATGATGGACTTTATAAATACACAAAAAATAAAATGCTTACATAAGTTGTTCATTTAAATTAAAATTAACAAAACAATATTTTAAAGTTAGCTTCTTAAATGGGTCTTGAAAAAAATCATATCACCCCTCCAAAATATGTTTCTATATCGTATGGGTCAAACAACATGAATCTTCAATTAGAGTAGAATCAGATAATTTAATTAAATTAAGATTTTTAAGCATACCTGCTCAAATTCTTTTATTCGACTTAGCTATTCTAATCTAGTAGGTTGGGCTTCGAATACTAACCAAATACACTGAGAGCAGTTTAAAAAAATATTAGTTTAGATGTGAATCAATTAAAAGAAAAAGAAAATATTGGCTCCCCAACAGCTTATTTCAAAACTTGTTCTCTTTAAATGAAGGTAGATTCTAGACAACCCCATTTTCTGTCATTGTGCACTACTTAAGTTCAGGTAACTTAATTTTAATATATTTATAATTTTTAAAACTTTTAGATTGAATTTTTTTCACTAATGTATCACAAAATTATCTCAAGTATCAATGAGAATGTAAAGATTATAGTGAAAAACAATTCTATAGCTAAGATTGCACCCGAATTTCTGTCTAATCAATAATAATTTGTTCATCAAAATATAGTAGTTTTAATGCAGCCGCTTCGGTGGCCACATTGTTTCGCAATAGAAGAGACTACCGAAGATGGGGAGATTGAGATTTGATCCCACTAGCATATACTGGGTAGTTTTTTCTAAACAATTTTCTGTTCTCCCTCTATGCAAATGTGGGTACACTTTCTCTTAATTTAACCTTACTAATCCCTAACACATCATTGAAAAATTATATAGGTGTATAGTCCGGACGGGTATTAAGACACAGATATTTTATATTAGACAAAATTTATAGTTTACTAACTTATAGCTATAATATATACCATTGTGTTGTATGTCTCTTTACGTAGTGGCTAAGCAAATTTATGATTAAAGTACGGTATATATGTTATGTCTTCCTTATATTTGAAAATGGGTTCAACATTATTATTTTAAATTTCTAATTTATTCAACACACTTTAGTCTGGTTTACAAGTTTTTAAAGAATACTGATAAAAAAAAGTAGGCTAGGCATTTTAAATATTTTTTCCTCATATGTCTTTTAATGTAAATTTGTGTAACTTTCACAATGTAAAAGTGACTTTTGCAACTGTTTGATAATAATTGCATCTAATAAAATATTAATGAAAATTGGTAAGGTTGCTTGTTTAGTTAAAGTTCCAATGCTAACTTTTCTAGTTTATTATTCCGAATCGTGACTTCGTAATAGGAAATATCTTATTAAGGCAAGCGATATGTTTTATTCTCTCAGTTAAATTTTTTAACTTGTATTCTAAGAACAGTTACTGAATAAGAAAAAAAAACTATCCTGCCTAATCATCTCATTACAATTATCCAAGAATTGGCAAGTAGCTGAGCTAAGAAGTTTTTTGTATTTTCCGATTTAGCTTTTTCTTTAAAAAAAAAACACTTTGTGCTTGAAATATGAATTAGCTTTAATTTATATATATATATATTGACAGCTATAATGCTTTGTCATAAAGAAATACTGCCAGCAAGGCCGTAGTCAAGGTTTTTTTGGGGGGTTTAACCCTTCACCCCGCACAAAATTTTATGAAAAAAATATATATGGCTTTATTTATGGTTCAAACAATCCAAAATTAAGGTACAAGTACAAATTAGGGGGCTTTGTTACCATAAAAAGTACTTCAGATAGCTTCTAGAGGTGTTTAGTATTTAGAAATTTTTCTAGCTTTCGGCAGTTAAGAGGATATGTTGCCAAAAAAACACTTCAGATAGCTTCTGGAGGTGTTTAGTATTTAAAAAATTTCCTAGCTTTCGGCAGTTAGAAGGTTATTTTGCCAAAAAACCACTTCAGATAGCTTCTAGAGGTGTTAAATATCTATCATTTTTTCTAGCCTTCAGCAGTTAGGGGTTATGTTGCCATAAATAAACACTTCAGTTACCTCTAGAACTGTTTTATCATTTAGAATTTGTTCAAGCCTCCGGCAATTGGGGATGTGCCCACCAAACCCCCCCTGAAATTATTGGTTGGCTACGGCCTTGACTGCCAGTCCAAATATTTATTTTCAATCTTTGTCATTCTGTGATATATTATGCACATTACATAAACTGTAGTATTTGAATTATTTATTGTAAAAGTAAATTAATTTATAAGCATAAAGTGAAAAAGAAATTTTATAGACTTTTGAAAATTATATTTTGTATTTAATAAGGGTATGTATGCCAAGCTTCAAATACCTTTATTTAGCTTCAAAAAACAAACAGCTTCAACTTCACTTAAAAACTTAAAAAAAAATTGAGGTTCATCAAAATATTTCTTAACCAAATGACCCATAAAATATCATCCTGGACAAGGAATAAAACTAAGTTAAAGACCTCCAAGCAAGGGCATAGAAAGGTGTGGGTCCAGACCCTTCACCCCGGAATTANCCCCCCCCTTCGAGATTTGTTGGATACAAATAAATTTAAATTTGAAAACCTAATGTTTAACTTTTTTATTCTACTACCTACAGATTTAATTGTATAAATTAGGTCATCAACCAAATATTAGTTACTGAATACTATTTTAATATTCACCTTCAAGATGTACCTTGTAAAGCTTCCGATTGTAAAATTAGCTGTCAATATTTCAAACACTGTACTTCTTTTCTCATAAATCCATATAGTATTGAAAAACAAAGGATGTTTCTTGCAATGAGCTGAGTAAGTGGGGTCCAAGAAAATAGGCAAAAATTTTTGCTATCACCTGAAAGGAATCACCTTAAAAAAGAGCAACTTAAATAACAGAACAACTGTCAGAGGTGGAGTTTGTAGCTTAGCGACCCCCCTAGAAAAATTAGCTTTCTACTCACTTTCCTCTAAAGGCTATAATATTCAAGTAAGCTGATTGCAAATTTTGTTTGAAGACTTTAATAACACATTTGTAAAAAGTAAAAACATAGTTACCATTTTTTTTATTTATCAGCACACAGTAAAATGAAAATACAGTATATTTGCACATTATAGCAAAATCATAGTACATTGCTCCTATACAAGTTGGATTACAAAATTAATATTTGTTTAGCATTAGTTTTTACAAAACTAAGCAACTTACTATTATAGTTTGAATTATTCAATTATATGTTTAAACTTTGAGTTTTTGTTCCAGCTCCTAAATAAATAACTTGAAGTTCTACTGTTTATTTCTTTAATCTAGTGATACTTTCTTCATCAACAGTTGATTTTTCAGAATGTTTCTGCAAACCATTTAAAATAAAATAAACTTATTTTATATTAGGCCTATGCTTATACATATTGAGCGAATTGTAAATAAAGTTTATACAGACCATTGTTTTAATTATGTTTAGTAATAACTCTCTTCTTCTATACTAATAAAATGAAGATTTTGTTTACCTGTCATGAACATTGCGTGATATCTACCACGCAGAGGCCTGAAATTTTTAAAATCAGTAGCCCCTGGGCAAGTGCACCTTGAAGCAAGAGTTTTAAAATTTGATTACATTTAATGTTTATTAAAATTCAATAGCAATACACACGGGGAGCGCCAAAATACTAGTGAATTGCCAGCTTAAAAATCCCAAAAGATACTAAAGCAGCTATTATATTTAATCATAATAATTAGATAAAAACTTAAATCACCCAAGCCTAACCCCATCTTACCTTACAAGTCCATTAGAATAAAATAAAAATAAAATTTAGTGTGGATTAATACATTTAGAAACTAGTTACTTCCACGAGTTGCCAAAAAGTAGTATGTAGGCCTACCTAACAAAGTGGCAGCAAATCTGATATAGTTATAATTGGATACAATTAATATTTTATGTGCTTATTATAAAAAATAATCAAGGTTAATATATATCCTTCAAAGTCTAAGGTAATTGAATTACAATTAAATTTTGGAGATTTGTTATTTTCATGCAAAGTTATGAAGTGATTACTTTTTATTTATCTATTTTTAGCACGGCTTATTACCCATTTAGGTTATAAGCCTATGTATTAACTGCACTAATGGTGGAAAAAAAAATATATATAATAATATATATAGTTATGTGTTAAGTGAATTGTGTGTATTTGCCTTCGCTAAATTTATAATGAGACAAAATGAATTCTAAGAAATTCAGGGGGAGAAATAATATTATTTTAACTTGGCTAATATAATCAATGAGACTCTTAACAAATCGGGACTTGTGGGTAGCTTGATAAATAATGGTCTTACCTGCATAAACCTTCTCAATGGGCCAGGAGTTCAGAACCAGTGTTTCTCCATGCCGACATCAAGCATTATTGTAATACTTATGACTTTATAAAAAATAAAAGGAATAATGATAAAAAAAAGGATAACAATGTATTATTAGGTCAACAATGAATAAAATGAAAACATGGTTTGTATTATTTTTAGTTTGCATATTATTTCACTTACAGAAATAAAATAAATCTTATCTTGTGAGTATACACCTAAAATACAAATATGCAGTTTTTAATATTTTTTCAAATAAAGAGCAATGTTGGCCACCTGGCACTTAGAATGGTTTTATTGGAGAAACCATTCTAATAAACTACCTTTTTTTACTATTTAAATTTTAAAGTTAAATAAAAATATAGAACACATTGGTTGTAATGACATGTGGCCAGACTAGAGCGCGCGAGCGACTGAGCTAGGCAATATTATTATATGTTAGTTCATTGAGTGCTAGGAAAACTTCTCATTTTGACATCTTTATTACTATCGATAGGTTTAGCACACTTACTACTAACGGCCTAATTTAATTGGTAAGATTATAAACCATACTTATATATATATATGTGTGTGTGTGTATATATATTAAAAAAAACTGATGTTAAAATACTTCAATATTATAAAGTAGGCCTTTACCAATAAGAATCACCATTAGCGTGGAGAGAGGAGGAGAAAACCACAACAATAAATGACTTGTCAAAAATCACCCTCATTTCACTGAGCCAAGATTCGTAGCCTTCTCGTCAACAACTATAGAGAGCTATCTGCTAATTACACGCTCGCTCACCAGTTTGGCCACCCAGTCACTTGTGCACTCGCAAGCTTGTCACTCTGGCCGAACCCTAAGCAATGCGAAAATTGAAAATGCCAATTTCCTCTTGTGATAGCTTGAAATCTCTGTAGAACATGTACATGGTTAATTAATTTGAAGATATCATGTAAATTTAGAACAAAAATGACGAACCAATTTGCACAGGCCAGACATTGAACTCGGGGCTTTTTCTTGATGTATATTTTTTACCGTTGATAGGTAAATAAACCCATTATTATTCGATTTTCTTGAGGCAAAAAACCCTTCTTTCCCTTTCGTTTTCCCGAACAAACATGGAGACTTCCATTTCAAATTTAAAGAATTCTAAAGTTCTAAAGCTGCGTCCAGACTAGAACAGAACAACGAACACGAACATCCCCACGAACATGTCCGTTGTTCGGTTCGTTGTGGCCAAGTGTCCAGACTTGTACAGAACATATTCCCATAGTTGGTTCATTTTAAAAATTATTTTTACTAATGAATAAAAGAGATATTAAATTAGACTGGTGAACATAAATGCTCGTATGTGTGTGTGTGTTTATTGTGATATATTAAACCATACAAAAAATTGAATTATTGTACTTAAATAGAGATGGTTACAAATAAATTGAACAAATTACTTCAAGTATTAACTTTATTTATCTAAATTTCATAAACAAGTCTCCTATTTAGTAAACAAAAAGAGAAAAAATAACATTTATGGAAATAAAAATTTGGGAACAATCAGTTTATTATATTGTTTTAGTTAAACGAGGTATGACGACTGGGAAATTAGCTGCAAGCAAAAAAGATGCAGCATCATTAACAGAAAATCAGGTGAAAAAATATGACTTTAACCCTCCCCTTACCTGCTTCGATGGCCACAAGGTCTAAGGTGTCACTCTAGTGTTATACTAGACTGCCAAGGACAGGGAAATCAGAGTTCGATCCCAGTCAGGTGCAGTGAAGGGGATTTTCCTATATGGTTTTACACGCTCTCTTTGTGCAAATGTAGGTGCACTTCCTCTAAACTAACCTATTTCATGTTTAGCCATTAGTGTAATTAGCACATAGGCGAACAACCTGAGTGGGCAGTAAGACGTGGTGACAAAAAAAAATCCTCCCCTACTTGTCCCTAAGTACTTAGGGCGTATTTTGGCTCACTCGGGTCAAGCAAATATTTAACCTACAACAAATGTTATATATATAATTTGTATATAATTTCTTATTTTCTTCTGTGCCAATAGTATCTTATTTTCTTTTTTTCCTTTCTAAGAGTGGTTAACAAACTTTCCATTTTTTCCTGCACTCGTTCACATCCCTGCCCATCACGGCCCCAATCTCCTCCACTCATCCTGTTTTTTATTTATTTTGTGATCTGCACCCTTAGGATTCCAGAATACCTTGTGTGGCTTATATAACTCAATGAGCTTGGTCTTCTTTTCACCACTCCATTTTTATACAATATGCTAAAATAAAAGAGATAATTATTATTATTATTAATACAACATATACAATAAAATAAGAAATAACTTATACTCGCCAAAAGATAAAATATGTAGACTTACTTACAAAAATCAAAACACACAAATGTAACTCCAGTGCTGTGAGGCCAATGACTGTATTTTCGGGGAAAGGTTCGTGGAGGCGTCTAGACTAAAACAAGACTAAACACTAAAATCCTTTGATACAACGGGCAAAAACCGACAACTGGAGTATCGGTGCCGAAGAGAACAACGAACAGATTCATTTTGTTAAAATGTTCTGTTCGGAAAACCGTCCACACTCCCTTGTCGCAAATATATTCGTGTTCGTTGTTCTGTTCTACAAAGCAGTTCTAATCTGGATGTTTCAAATCCAGGCATAGATAACGTGACCAGATTTGTTCTGCCCTAAAGCGGGATATGTTTAAACCAGGGGGTTTGGAGGAAATAATCGATATGTAAAACCCCTCCGGCGGTGCTAAGGACCCCCCACCCCCTTCCCAGATTTTTTTTTTTAATTTTAAGCCTGAAAAGTCCTATTTTGAGACCATTCTTGACCCCTGCAAATAAAACATGTTAAAAGTTTCGCATTTAGCGGAGTTCGGACGTTGCTGTTTTGTGGCAATTTGTTTAAAACAAGTAGAAAACAAAGCCTACATACGGCAGGGCTGGTACATATTCTGCGATTTTACTGATGTGCTGATGATTTATGGAGTTTTCTCTCAAATGTTTAAGCAGTTCAAGCCACCGTTTATCAAATTCTAATTTGATTTCTATCATTCCACAATGAAATATGGCTCTCAATGTATTTATTTACAAAAGTCATTTCATCAAAAAGCTCTGTATCAAAAGACGCATAGAAGAGTTTTTTATCAATAAGGTAGTCTATAGCCAGTTGAACAACAGACCATTATGTAGTTTTTTTCGGAGTTTCCCATTCAAACATTTCCAAGTCCTCGAAATGCGTTGTCCACTGCTCTAAATAATGTAATGATCTCTCGTAAACTGTTACAATAGTCTTGTAAAATCCTCTTTTTCAGGTCCTGAACAGTTGTTTGTCATTAAGTTGCGCAATACATGAGAAATAAATCCAGTATTAATATTATTTTGAAGGTTCGTTTTCATTGTTTTTATCTCTGCAGTAGCCTCGATGGCAGAAACATTCTGACCTTCCACTTTTAAAACTGAGTTTTGGTAAGGTAGCTGCTTGGCTGTGTATGAAATATAACCACATTAATGAATGTTCATCTTCAAAGAATGTCTTCAAAACCACGGGACATTTAGGTTGACTCAGAAAGTACTCCTTAAGTGGGAAATACAATTTTAAAATTCTTTCCACAGCAGGCATTAGTGCTAGCCTTCGTGTTTTGCTGTACCCCAACTCTTCCCATTCCTTCCCATTCCTTTGACAATCGTTTTCATTTAGTGCTCACATATTTTGTCTAGAGCTCGCACCAGTCGAAATATATTTGACTCTTTTTCATTAATTTTAATTAAAATCACTTTATTTCTATTTTTTACTGTATTGAAAATCTATTTATTTTTAACATAAATTTTAATATTTATTAAATACATATTTATTCTTCTTCATCAAGTGATCTTTTTAAATTGTTTTAAACCCACCAAAGTATTATAGAGATCAATGGATTTAACCAAGTGAGCTAGCGCTCGTAAACGATTCAATCAGAAGTAAATTGTAATTATCTGGCAGCCCTGTCTGGTTGCAATGTTGGTATAAAATACATTAATAAAAGCTAACAGTGTACTCGCAAAACTGCAACTTTCAAGTCCAAAATTGTTTTATTTTTAAATATTCTGAATGTTTTTGTTTACGATAATTTGATGTTTTTATGTGTGTTCAATAAATTAAGAAATGAACGTCAACAACATAGTAACTTTGTCTTCGAGTGAAGAAGAAGATTCTTTAAATTTGGTATGCATATTTTTTGTATGCTTGATATCTTAGAAAAATTATAGTACCATATTTCTATTAATTTTTAATAAATTCAATGCTATGCATGTATATGATATATAGTCAATTTTGGATTACTAGTACATTCATACTGTATATAAAGTTATATTAGTGATAGATTAAGCCATACATGATAACCATACCCTAAAATTAATAAATTTATGCCTATGCGCAAGCCTACGAGAGACGCACGTCTTGCATGGGCATAATTTGATAGAACCAAAGCTGCCTTTGAGTACGTTATTTAATCTAAATGAATAATACTTTTTTGTTGGCCTATTCAAATTTAGTTTGGCCTGAGCTATCAATTTTAATTATGGTCAAAGTACAAAGGGGCTATATACACATTAACTCTAGATTCATGATTACACGTATTCTTGATACCGACGCAAAAAAGGAATTTCAAACTATCAGGAACTTCTATGTTCATTTTTTTTCATTCCCACTAAAATAATAGTTTTTTTAGACTAATTTTGGCTGTATCCGAATAGTCTACTTCACGCGCCGTCGACCCTTGACGCTCACTCGATAATTGCATTGGCAATCACGTGATCGAGTGAACAACCGTCCGAATAGTCACGAAGTGAGCCGCTGCACCCTGCACAAGCCCTTGAGACCAAGTGTGACGGCAAGTTACCCTTGACACGCCGTCGATGCGGAGTTTGACTGGCAACTGTTTAATTTTTCGTCTGCTAGAGTAATGTGATCTGTGATGTGTAATCTGCTATCTATGATAAAGTATTTTAACTATACCGGTACTGCTCATGTTGTAGTGTTTTTTGTGTTGTGTTGGAAATTTCTAGTGAAAAGAAGTGGGTTTGGATATTAAAACGTTGTATTTGTATTCATTCCCTGATTAGAGATGGCGTTTAAAATAGTTTCTAAGATCACGGGTAGGAAGCAGCACTGCAGACTCAAGGGCGTGTAAAGGGTAATTGCCGTTTGAAAAGTCTGTTGCAGTTTTCGATCTCAAGTGGGTGTAAAGTGTAATTTTATCGAGTCTGCATGAAGTCTGCATCAAGTCAAGTGTACTTGACTATTCGGATACGGCCTTTAAATCAATGGCAGGATGCAATCACTAAATTAATCCTAATATACAACTTGCAAGACATTGCTATTTAATCTGATATACACTTGTTAAATAATATGATCCTAACCAAGTTTTATGCCAGGATCACGGATCAACTTAAATTTCATTTAACATAATGGATCTCAAGTTTTTAAGCCATCAAGCTGCAGTTAACGTAACTTAAGAGTTGTCAAAGGGAGAACTTTCAAATTAATTGAACATACCACGTGCCTGAAATAGCCAATTATATAGTGAGTAAGCTGTTACATTGCATCCATTACTGTTTCCAGCCTGTGGCCTGGGTCAGTTTCTTATTCAAGCCATTATATTTTCCACAACCGGTTGGCTGGGCCTGTCGTAACTTCGTATGCCTTATAGTTTATCTTAAGACTAGGTAAGGCACAACATTCAGTCCCCAACCATCAATTTACCAATGTGAAAGGGTAAACCCATATTTTCATCAATGATAAATTTTCGGCCATGCCATGAATCGAACCAGGGACCCTTAGTTTAGCAGACAGACACGCTACCAACTGAGCTAAGGTGTCAGAAGTGAGTGATGTCAACAGGGCTACCTCCAAGTACCTACTTTATTTGTTGGTGTATGGTATGCAGATACATTTTCAGTTCAGTTTTTTTAGCATATCATGAACTATAAAACTTTGCTGTAGACTCATGCTACACTTTATTTTGTATATCCAGTAAGTAGGCACTAAGCTTATTTTGCGAGTACTTGCAGCCTAATCAGCCATAAATGATTGGGTTTCATTTTAGTGAACAATTTGTTTTCAAACAGTTTAAATCAGGGTTCGCCAAAGTGGGCCTAACCTGGAAAAAAAACCCAACCGGGTGGGGCCCAATTGATAAAACCCACTTGGTTTACTATGCAGTTTTTTCAAAATTGCCCATATTTACAGTTTAATCTAACATCACAGACTCACATAAGCAGCCAAGGTGTGTGAAAAACTCAAAGTAAATGAACAGGAAGTGAGTCATTCAGATAGGCCTACATAAGAAGGGGATTACCCTATGTAGCCATAGTGGGTCACATTATTTTGGCAGATCCCCCCTCCTAGCTAGACAGCTGGAGCTGATTGATTAAGCAGTATATATGCATGGGACTCCCCTCTTTAGCCATGAAACTGATTGGTCCAACAGTATGTAGGCAGCTACCTACACAGTTTTCCATCTATTTTGTTTCTGGGTCGTATGTGATTATACTTAAAGTTACAGTGTTCCATTCTGGTTGTTCATTTTGTGTACACCCAAGAAAATATTAGGTCTCTGCAAGTACTCGAATTTCGAGCTTCGAGCTGAGCTTGTTATTTAAGCTCGAGATCTAGAACGAAAGTTTTGTACGCTTGTCATTTTTGAGCTTCCACTTGATGTATGTAATAATCAATTTTTAAAACCTATTGGTAAGTATAGGCTATTTAATTTAGATAATATTGGAATTTCCACTCATAATAAATCATTCGGTTACTTAACAAATTGTTAAAATTAATATCAATTTTGTAGGTGACCTGGTGGTCTAGGGGTAAGGTGTCGGACTTCTGTGCTGGGGGTCCGGGGCTCAATCCTCGGTCCCGGCACAGATTTATCCGATTGCCAAACCCTTCCTTCACCTCTGACAAGACGTGTATTAATCACGACTTGTGAATGTGTGGAATACCAGACCTCCGCCGTGGTACAGATCCCACGTTAAACTGTAGGTCCTCCATTTCATCCCACAATCACACTACCGTTACACATTAGCGTAAGTGCGTATAACCCGAACGGGTATTAAGACGTACTGCTAATAATAATAATAGTGATGATGATAATAAAAATAATATACTGGGGGATCAAAGTTAGAATCTACTAGGTTCGTTGGATGTGGGTTTTTTTTCCATCCCATCTCCATGTAAATGTGAGCTCATTTTCTACAAGCTACCCTCCCAATCCCTAGCCTACACCTAATTTATTTTAACCAGAAGTTGTGTTGAACTTACTAAATAAAAAACACATGCAACTCCACTTTGTTTCAGACAGTTAAAACCTTTCCTTTTAAAGGCCTAAATACGGCTAGTCTTTTATGGATTTGCATGCTTTATAGATCAGTGTGTAGACATTTCAAGTAACTTAACTTAAAAGGATCAAGTCCACATTTACCTATTTTCATTTTGAATCAATTAAAATTTAATTAGGTTTTTTAAGTTACAAGGGCAGTAGGCTTACATATACATAAGCCGGTATTTCTATCAATTTAACTTTCATTTCACATTCATTATACAAGAATAACGTTTTCTAGTAGTGTTGAAGGGAAGCCACCGCAATAAACTTAATGTGACATTGACATCATGTGCTCCTGCCAGCCAATCATGTTGCACACAACTTAAACATGGTTATTTAACCTTCTTCAGGGGTCGCATTGTATAAGGCATCACTCTCGTAGTAGACTAAACTGCCGATGACAAGGAGATTGGGGTTCTAATCCTAGTCGAGTGCACTAAGGGTGGTTTTTACCAAATACTTTTCCACTCTCCCACCACACAAATGCGGGTACATGTCCCTAACATACTAGCTAAATTAGTAGCCTACATCTGTGTACAACCTGAATAAGTTAGCTAGTAAGATGTGGTGCTAAATAAATAAAAACACAGTTATTTAATACCAGACCTCTTTTATTAGTTTGTGGTGTGCAGATGCACTAGACTTATTGGTAATATATTTATTTCTGTCACCTACACAAAAGTATTGTATCCTCCTTCTTTTACATCTTTACTTGATGTGACTGTTACATAATGTTAATGTTAAGTTTATTGTGATC
Organism: Timema bartmani; assembly: GCA_902151455.1. Classification (NCBI taxonomy): domain Eukaryota; kingdom Metazoa; phylum Arthropoda; class Insecta; order Phasmatodea; family Timematidae; genus Timema; species Timema bartmani. Next base: position 218,672 of record CABFWB010000488.1, on the reverse strand, counting down.
CTGCAGTTAGATTGTTTATCATGGTAGAATTTAACTTTGTTATCACAAATAGAAGTTGGTAATATATTTCTGACTAGGACAAGTTCTATTGCTTTTACTAGGCTAATTTATATTCTGAAGTTTAAACTCACATTTCTTACATTACATTTGTTTTAATAGGCCTAGCTGTTAATTATCAGTAGGTATATATATATTTATTATCATGTCTTAACAACCTGTTCGTTGTTCATGTAATACACATATCGTATATGATTACTACTACAACTACCACCACCACCACCACCACCACCATTACTACTACTACTACTACTACTACTACTACTACTACTACTACTACTACTACTTCTACTACTACTATTACTTCTACTACTACTTCTTACTACTACTACTACTACTACTACTACTACTACCACTACTACTACTACTACTACTACTACTACTACCACTACTACTACTATTACTTCTACTACTACTACTTCTACTACTACTACTACTACTACTACTACTTCCACTACTACTACTACTACTATTACTTCTACTACTACTACTTCTACTACTACTACTACTACTACTACTACTTCTACTACTACTACCACCACTACTACTACTACTACTACTACCACCACCACTACTACTACTACTACCACCACCACTACTACTACTACTACTACTACTACTACCACCACTACTACTACTACTACTACTACCACTACTACTACTACTACTACTACTACTACTACAACAACAACAACACTTAGCACCGTGTCTTACTACCTGTCCAGGTTATACACTTAAGTACTATATTCTACTCTTTTTTTTAGCACTTCAATTTACTACCTGTTCAAGTTATACACTTAGTACTAATTACGCTAATGGATTAGGAATTGGGAAGGTTAAATTTAGAGGAAGTGAACCCGCATTTTCTTGGAGGAAGAGTGGAAAACCATTTAGGAACCCCGCCCCACCCCCAATTCACCCGACCGAGATTTGAACCTCTATTTCCTCATCCTCGACAGTCTAGCTCAAAACGAAACTAGCTCGTTAATCAACTACGCCACCGAGGCGGGTTTAAGAACTATAATTATGCTAATAGGTTAGTAATTGAAAGGGTGAATAGAGAGGAAGGGAACCCCCATTTGTGTGAAGGGAGAGTGGAAAACCATTTAGGAAAAACCACCCCAGGTCACTCGAGCGAGTATCAGTATTTGAACCCCAATTTCCCCATGTCATCAGCAGGCCGGTCTAATGTGAGAGAAACGCCTTGGACCGTCTGGCCACTGAAGTGGGCTATTTTGATTGTTGGCCTAAAAAAATAACATTACTTAACAAGGGAAGGGTGCACGTGAGATTCGCACTGTGATTGTTGATAATTACTTGTATGTGATTTTTATGCAATTTCAAATTTAATTTTGTTTTCAGAATGAACCGCCAAACAAAAAGAAAAAATCGACCGATAATGAAAACAAGGTGAGCTAACTTTTTTTCTTGCAATTTAGAAATAACACCATTTTCAGTGTATTGAACTGAAATACCGTAATTTGATCCATTATTTGTTTACTCAGTCATTATGGTCCTATTAACTTTTTGTTTTGTTTAAAGGTTTTATTCAAAGGTTTTATTCAAACTCCCAGCATGATTTTGAAGCTGGTTAAAAAACTAGTTTTCAGTGTATATTTACAGTAGGTCTAGTGTGCTGCTAATAGTGATTTTACACAAGGTAGCCTACACATATCATTATTAATACATTTACAAGAAGTCCTTAACTTATGTGGTTAATTGGTTCCGAAGGTTCCCGTGCAAGTTGATGAATGTGTAAGTTGAATAGAGCTTAAAGATTTTATTTTTTTTATACATATATTCCTTTCAAAGGATAATTATAGCTAAACGAGTTCTGCTTAAGATAAGAAAACTTTGAGAAGATGAAACTTTATTCAGTATCCTATTGAGTAGGCTAGGCCAACATTTAAATTTAAAAAAGCATGTAATTGTAAGAAGAAGAAAAATACATAGTTACTTAGTATATATTCACAAAATGATGGTGCTATCATCTTTGCGTCACTTTACTTGGAACACCACCTATTATGTTTAAAGTTGCACAGATAGTTGATGCGATAAGAACGACTACAGGAATGAAATGAAGTTCTGAAATATCGTGGATGAAATTTAGCACGACAAAGTGTAAAGGGATGCTAATGACAAGGACTTGAACATCAAGCTGGCCCGCCACATTAAAATCGTTGCCATGGGTGTAATTTAATAGCACAAAAGCTGAATATCGGGCACATATGAGCACAAACGCAGCACAAACGAATGGCATAAGAAAATTTTGATTTCGAAAATGTGGCGGGCCAACTTGAACATCAAGCTGGCCCGCCACATTAAATTTGTTGCCACGGGCGTAATTTAATATCACAAAAGCTGAATTTCAGGCACATATGAGCACAAATGGAGCACAAAAAACTGGTGTAATCCAAATCAAGATATGATGTTTTAAAAAATGTGGCGGGCCAACTTGAAATCAAGTTGGCCCGCCACATTAAAATCGTTATAATTTTAGTAATTAAATAGCACAAACGCTGTGCTTCGGGCACATATGAGCACAAATGTAGCACAAAGGACTGTAGTAATTTCAATTCATTTGGAGAAAGTGGCGTGCCAACTTGATGTATGTCTCCCTCCCCCTTACATACTAGAGAAAGAAACAAATAACTGTTATGACTACACTAGCAGCCAACC